>JAGFPH010003035.1:24066-68177 GCA_018207615.1 Philaenus spumarius
CTAAAATTTCTAATTTGTTCAAACCCTTTCTTAGTAAGCACCTATGGTCCTAGACGAAGCTACATACCAAATTTCATTCCAATCCGTTCGGTAGTTTTGAAGAAATCGTTTTTTAATAACTTTGATCTCCCCCCTCCCTAAAATTTCGATTTTTTTTTTTCAAACCCTTTCTTAGTGAGCCCTAGAGGAAGCTGCATACCAAATTTCATTCCAATCCGTTCGGTAGTTTTGATGAAATCGTTTTTTAATAACTTTGATCCCCAAACCCCCCTAAAATTTCGAATTTTTGCAAACCCTTTCTTAGTGAGCATCTATGGCCCCTAGAGGAAGCTACATACCAAATTTCATTTCAATCCGTTCCGTAGTTTTTGAGAAATCGTGATGAGTGAGTGAGTAGTATTTCGCTCTTATATATATACATTTTTTTTTAGTTTGAAATCAGTGACTTATATACATCATTGAAATCAAAATTGTTATTAAAGAAGCTCAATTTTTTATTTGTATACTGATACAGTTAAGTCACGGCTAAACATATTTTCCCGCGATAAGATGAAAACTCTTATTCTAAGCAAACCGTAATGGATAAACTTATCCTGTCACAGACGTTTTTGTCTTCAAATTTCTTCCGCAAACTGTTTTAATCTGACTACAACTGTTCAACCAGAGTACACAATAAAATCAACAAATACGGTAAAAGTTTAATTCCGTTTTAATTAATCCGGTTATTGTCAGCGATACATCTCATACGTATGTGACTAAGTTTACCTTTTATCCACAGTGTGGTCCAGCGTTGCTTCAAAATTTATGTTTCATCATCAGATATTATAAAAAAAAGTTCAAATTATACAATGAAAAATACAAGACTACTGTAATTTTCGAGAAGTACACATTAATCGCACAGCAGAGATGCGGTATTAAAATTGGACAAATATGTAGCCTACGTATTTAAATTTACATAACGATAAAAGATTTTTGCTAAGGCCTACTTCTGACGTTCTACTTGCCCAAATTTAATAACTTTTGTGTCGGAAATTACATTTTGAGTATATTATGTCAAAATCACAAATTTCCTCATTAAATACAAAGTATACGAACTTTCTCTCACTATCAGATAAGTTAATAGTGACTAAAACAACCATAGTTTGTGTTTCTAATTTGGAACAATCTAAAATTAAATTGTTACATTCTTTTGATTTTAAATTTAGGCCGAGACCAAAGTGATACATTTTGAAAATAGGCGCTTGAATGGCTAGACGGACTTCAGTTGCATTTGTTTAAGAAAACATAATACACTTCCTCTAATAACACATAAAATATTTATTTTTTAGTTTGTAAGGGATTGATCGACAGACGGGGTTGATCTTCTTTAATTAAAGGTAACAATTGGACGAGAAAAGCGAAAACGTCGATTCGCTTTCTATTTTTATGGGTTTTCTACGAAATTAGTTTATAGATATAGTGGTATGCTATTTTAGATTTTTATAACCTCTTTCCATTTGCAACATTTATACCAGATACTGTTTTATTTATCTTTAACAGTTTAGCTAATCGGGTTTCTCAATCCTTGATGAAATATAAACTATGACAAGTGGTACAAGTACATACAAATAAATACATTTTGAGTTAAATCAACAAATACAAATACACGTTTCCTCCTTACAATATATTACAGATGAAAGTAAATACCTTTGAAGCACAAGACAGTTATTTTGAGATAGTGTGTTGGAAGAATATTATAAGAAGTAAATAACATATTTCAAATAGTGTTACTTGTGGTTTTAATCCAGAGTTTATTCAACAAATCACCGATCGTTTCAAAGATTCACTAAAATATTACAAATTTTAGCCTAAATATAATCTAAATGATTATCAACTATGCGTATCCAAATCACTTACAGTTCTTGTTTTCCGAGACCACGCCTCCAAAGACGAACATGAACAGAAGAAACAAAGTGGGTCCCCACGGGGGGCCGGGTCCCCTCGGTACATACCTCATAATGTCACTACTTTAACACATACCGTCTCATTTCACTATACATAGATACAAAAAAACAGAACATCAAACTAAACGCAAACGGTATTGGAAGACTGTAACCCCGTGCATGATCACTCTATAAAGTAAAAACGCTGAATCTACTATTGTACACGATTTTACTAATGCGCACCATTTATTTACACGAATGTGAATAATTATCACAACTCAGGTTTTGACCACATTATAACGCGGACCTCATCAATAAGGGGTGAAGACAAACTTGACGCGAACGGAATACAGGGTTGCCATATCGATCACCCGACAGTGCTGCTACCAAACTGCCAATTTCATAACTAAAACATTTCGAGTCTGCGCAGTTCGCGGCCGGTACAGTTTTTCCGTCGTTACACTACGCTATATAATACTATTTTAATCATGATTTCTTTGATGTATGATCGTTGCATGCACGGACGCTAAATATTTCCTCGGTCGTGAATTGCAAATTTATCATGGCTACCCACCTGTTGGTATTAGTTTTAGAAAGGTATTAATAGAACGGACGAAATTATTTGCAACAACAATGTTTAGTAGAGTTTTCACAATTCATGAAATAGTGCCATTCACATTTTAATGATTAACATCCATAGTGGTGACGAAGTACACATAGTTTCATAATGTCTGTCTCACAGCCTTTGAGATCCTTCATTTTACAACATTTTATTATGAAATAATGTATAATTTTATTTATTTAGTGGTGCTTTCTTCGGAACTGAAAGATAATTTTTTTCATATAATTTTTTAGTAGTTCAGTGTACCATGAGTGGAAAGCAAAAATTTTGTCCTCCACTTCTCGAGTTTGGTATTGTTCAACAGGCATTTCAATTCAATTAAACATAAATTTTATCATTTTTAATTTCCATACCATTTTTTATAGGTTTGATCATCTAAAGCCGTTTAAAACTCTTTGTTATTCTATAAGATTCACTAGATCCAATAATATATATTTTTTATATAATTAAAAAAAGATGTACAATTAATAATAACCTTAAAGCTAGGATGACCTATTCCTAAACAAAAATAAACGGTACCAGGAACTGGCACATACTTTCTCACAAACACATTTAAATTACCAAAAAGTTTCACTGCAACTTGTAGGGTGGGGTAGGAGAGATTTTTATTAAAGTTGGAGATTAACTAATAAATATCTATATATTAATAGGCAAGCACAAAACTTGTCGTCCTATTTTCTCAGCTTGTGTGCATCGTAGGAGAAATTCGCGCATACCGTTAGAAAGGTAGTGTCCTGTAGATGAGCAGAATCCCATTATAATTTACATCGGTCCTCAGGGATACGCCCCAGTGGCCCTCAAAGTTTCAATGTTAATCTTATGGAAGGTCAATCTTAAGGAAGAAGAAGAAAGATTTCTTTTGATTTTATCAGGGGCACAAAAAACAGCTGTTCGTATGAAAAGCTTAAAACAGCTGATTTTTATCATCAGCTGATTTTGATCAATAACTGATTTGGATCAAAAACTGAATATAATTTTAGGTTAGGTAAATCAAGCAATAGCGAAGCGAAAACATTTGCACCAAACTCGTCAATTAGGTCTTTATAGATGCACTTAAAAAGGTTTTGAAATTTTTTTTAAAACAACCCGCTTTATGGCCAAAAAAACCCCAAAAATCTGTTATTATTATTATTATTAGCTAAACGAGAATTTTTAGAAAGATGCGGGTTTTTTATATGGTATGGCACATTAAAGGCTACAAAAAAGCCAAATTTTATCAAAATCGTTAGAGCCGTTTTTTTATAAGAAAATAATAACTGATTTTTTGGGGGTTTTTTGGCCAAAAAGGGGGTTGTTTTTC
This sequence comes from Philaenus spumarius, assembly GCA_018207615.1. Classification (NCBI taxonomy): domain Eukaryota; kingdom Metazoa; phylum Arthropoda; class Insecta; order Hemiptera; family Aphrophoridae; genus Philaenus; species Philaenus spumarius. The sequence continues at coordinate 27,911 of JAGFPH010003035.1, forward strand.
AAAAATTTTCCAAACATTTTTTCGTGCATCTATACAGGCCTACTGGACATGCCTGGTGCAAATTTGGTTGAAATCGATCGAATAGTTTTCTCTCTAGCTTTGTATACTTTTATTAAAGTTGGAGATTAACTAATAAATACTATTATTAGGCTATTATCTAGAGAGAAAACTATTCGATCGATTTCAAACAAATTTGCACCAAACACGTCAATTAGGTCTTTATAGATGCACGTAAAAAGGTTTTGAAAATTTTTGAAAAACAACCAACTTTATGGCCAAAAAAACCCCCAAAAATCAGTTGTTATTATTATTATTAGCTAAACGAGAATTTTTAGAAAGATGCGGGTTTCTGTATATGGTAGGGCACATTAAAGGCTACAAATGAGCCAAATCTTATCAAAATCGTTAGAGCCGTTTTTTTTTATAAAAAAATAATAACTGATTTTTTGGGTGTTTTTTGGCCAAAAAGGGGGTTGTTTTTCAAAAATTGTCAAAACCTTTTTTCGTGCATCTATACAGGCCTACTGGACATGTCTGGTGCAAATTTGGTTGAAATCGATAGAATAGTTTTCTCTCTAGCTTCGTATACATACAGACATACATACAGACATACATACAGACATACAGACATACAGACAGACATATTGTAAAAACCACTTTTTTGGACTCAGGGGGTCCCAAAACGGATATTTCCACAAAAATCTCAACATCGATTTTTTTGCGATCACTATATACTTTCTCTATACTATAGTATAGTGAGAAAGTAATATAAGCAACATAAAATTGCATTTCTATTTTTTGAGTTGTTTTAGTTGCAACGAAAAAGTTTCCTTTTTATATGAATACTAGTGGACCTGGAAATGCTTCTATATTGCTTGATTTAATTTTAAGGGTAGTTATCCCATTTCATTACATTGACTTAAGGGTCGGCTCTAGTAAAACAGAAAGCAACCTGCGACTCCCTATAGCGGCGGTAGGTTACACGGACATTGTTCATCCTAAATCCATTTAAAACCCGAAATTATTCAAATAGCGTTTTTGTTTAAACACCAAACTTTTGGGAACAAAATTCTTCATCCGAATGGCTTGGTAATTTTTCTCTATAATTAATAGTTACAACGTAAAAAATATTTAAAATCACCCTATAGCGGCGGTAGGTTGCACGGACATGCCTCAGCCTAAATCCATTAAAACCCGCAATTGTTCAAAAAGCGTTTTAAAAAAAATACCAAACTCTTGGGGACGAAATTCTACGAATGGCTTGGTAGTTTTTCGCTATAATTAATAGTGACAACATAAACAAATATTAATCAATGTTTTAAATTGTTAATAAATATCAAACAAAATGTTTTTCTTAGTTTTGAGAAAGCTATTTGCATGCATATTGACCATAGCTTTAAAATGACATATCGTTTATAATTTTCCGATAAAAAATAAAGGAAAAATTTGGGTTTTAATTTAACATTGGTGTTATGGAGTGTCAGCCAACATGGCCGACAGCTAGAGCCGACCCTTAAGTAATCAAATTGCAAATAGTTTTGCAATCTCTCAAAAATAACATTACATAATTTTAGGTTTATAGCTTGTATGCAGTTAGTTTAATTTTGTATTCATTTTATAGGGGTAGCAACACCATTTCAACCCTTTAGATCGGGATGACAAAATATCCTATACTTTAAGTTATTGTAAAGCACACATTTTGAAAAAAAATCATTATGATCGGTTGAGTTCATCGTGGACAAACACCTTGACAATGGATTTTTATATACAGATATAGATTAGTATATACTGTTTAGTACTTAAATATACAATTATATATCAAAATAAAGATAAAACTATTATTTTTTAGTTTAATTCCGTTTGTTTGTTTAGTTTTAAATATAATTATGACTGAACTAATGTAATGTTCGTTGGTATGTCGAATGTCAAAGGTATGTTGAATCACTTTGTAACATCCGTGGATAATTCAGGATGTAAGAAAGTGGTTCAGAGTTTGTAATTCTAAATTTATAGGCCTAATTAATAAAAGGTATATTACTATGTACACTTTGTATGTACAAATGTATACAATTAGTATTGGTATTTAAATGTCCAATTATATATCAAAATAAAGTTAAAAATTTGATATTTTAATATCTTGTAGTGTCATTTAGATTGTTTGTTTGGTTTTCAATAATTATGTTTAAACTCATGTATGTTTATGGTTAATGGTTATGCACGGTGTCAAATAATTTGTTTAGTATTATTTTTTTTGAAAGCGAAAATATGATTTGAAAAGTATTAAACAATTCGTAGATAAACATTATTATAAACATCATATATCTAAGTATAAAGATGTGTAACAACCGATGTTTGAATTGAATTATAATACAGTAAGCATTTTTCGTTTATTTTTGTTTGTGTTTATTTTTAGTGTTTCAATAGAACCTAAATAAACGGTACCAGATAACTGCCACATACTTTCTCCCAGTTAAACCTTATATCTTCCCAAGAGTAGCATAGGAGGTGGTTATTTAGAATTGCAAAATTAGGAAAATGTTACCGTGGAAAATATTAGATGCATACATCACACCCTCCATATTATATTTTATGTTATTATCATTTAAACTATTTGATCGATTTCGAACAAATTTGCACCCAACATGTCAATTAGGCCTGTATAGAAGCACGAAAAAAGGGTTTGAAAAACAACCCTCCTTTTGGCGAAAACACCCCCCAAAAATCAGTTATTATTTTTTTAATAAAAAACCGCTCTAACGATTTTGATAAAATTTGCCGTTAATGTACCCTAACATATGGAAAAAAAACCCAAAAGTTAGTTATTATTATTATTACCTAAACGAGAAGTTTTTGAAAGATGCGGTTTTTTGCATATGGTAGGGTACATTTAAGTGCTACAAATAAGCCAAATTTTATCAAAATCGTTAGAGCCGTTTTTGAGAAATTTAGATTTTTCTCGTTTTTAGTCATTTTTGGAGGGTAAAACCCCTTAAAAATCATAAATTTGAAAAAATGGAAAAAAACGACTAGAGATATTTCAGAACTACACCTACATACCGAATTTCATCAAAATCGGACCGTAGGTATGGTCTCCAGCTCTGTACACATCCTAACAGACACACGGACAGATATCACCAAAAAACACTTGTTTGGGTTCAGGTAGCACCAAAACAAATAATTCCACTAAAAATATTTTTGGGTTCAAGGAGCACCAACACAGATAATTCCACTAAACATTTTTTGGGGGTTCAGGGAGCACAAAAACAGATAATATCACTAAAAATTCAAATTCGAAAATTTGGACGAAAACAATACTTTTTCCTTATACTACGTATAGAGTGGAGAAAGTAAAAAAATGTTGTTTTTGAATAATAATAAATTACATTTGCTAAGTAAAGTTGCTATCATAATGAATGTAGACAAACATATGTTGCTAAGCTTTTTATCCCAAAAGCTAACAGCTGTTTTTGTGAGTTATAAAGGGCCCTGTAAACGATCAAATTTGGTTTTCAAACTTGGTTGTCAAACTTGGTTGTCAAACTTTACGTCAAAGCAAACGGTCAAACAAATTTTGTCAAACTTACCTGTAGTTTTTCGTTTCTCCCACGAGACGTGACGTGGTTATCGTCATTGCTATAGATTTCTTATTGCTATATGTATTTAATGAATATGTGTATACTCATTACTAAAAAAAGGGTTTTCAATTACTTTACAATGTCTGTAGGGTCATTTGATGAATTGTTTTGACAGGTTTTTTGCTAGCGCGGGCACAATAACTCGCCAAATGTTCACTCTAGAGCGCGTTGGACGTGGTCAAACACGTTACCGTAAACATTATTCGTATCTTTTTTATAGGCCTAATCGTTAAATGGTCTAAAAATTAATGCAGGAACTTCATTTTTGTATAGTTGGTTTATACATATAATAGTTATATGTCGTATAAATTTTATTAAATTCAGTTAAATATTTTTAGAGAAAATGGTGTTTTACTGAACACGGGTTTTCAATATCTGAAAGTGTACATGTATTCGGTAAAAATTGATTTTTTTTAAATATTCAATCGATTTTAATAAAATTTATACTATATATAAACAATATACTGTATGTATAAACAAACTATAAAAAAATTGGGTTCCTATACAAAGTTTTAGACCGCTTAACGATTAGGCCTATAAAACGTTACGAATAAAGTTTACATAACTTAGGCGTATTTGATAGGTGACGGGTGTATTTGATATTACACTGATCTGTACTAACACGGTGATCACAGTATACTGATGGCAAGTATACTTTCTGATTCTCTGGCTGCAAGTCCTTGCCACATGTAAAGGTATTTGTTGCAGCAAGTATTAACCTCGCCAGTACTTGCGGCAAGGACTTGCTTATTCTACTTGCCCACATGACTGTGTTATCATCTAGGTCTAACCCAAAATTATGTATTAAATTAGCATATAATATAGTTATCATATGTTATTATATGATGTATAAAAATATACATAGCTTCACCAAATCTGTCATTTTTTTTTTGCCACAATTCTTTTATTCTTGTTCATTTATTCTTTGGATTTTATTTTCCATAACATCGGCATGTCACGATAAATAGATATAAAATGCAAAGTAAACTCTATTTCGGTAATATTGTTCTCTAGATCATTAGTGGGTGACGCATCCTCCATGATTACAAGGCGGCCACTGAGATATTGTTTGAAAAACACTGCAAGATACCTTCAAATTTGTTTGTCAAACAAGCTGTCAATCCAGATTTTCATCAAACACGTCAAAAACGTAGATTGTTTGTCAAACGCTCAAACAAAGCTGCAAACGATCAAACTATTTGTCAAACACGTAATATTTAACAAAAGATTTGATCGTTTACAGGTCCCTTAAGACTTATAAGTTATTATCTTAAATTGTTAATTTACAATTTTTGTTATCTATGAATTAAAAATATAGGTGCCTACAATATAGGTACAATATTAAAATATAGGTCACGATTACCTACAATTTACAGGAGATTATCTTTAAAATTCGGCGAAAGATAAGTTATATTGTAGAGGACTGTATGGGGCTGTTTCGTCTTGTTATTGTACATCCTTAAACTTCGTCTGCTATTCTATATAAATATTCTGAAATAAAGGTAGGAAGTAGATGTGCCAAAGTAAGTTAAACATACACATGTCTCATAGTTACAGATTCCGAGAACAGATTCAAAAATTCACACAACTCAAGAAATAACACATTATTAGTAATTGTGTGGTTACATCATTACAAAACCAAGAACTAAATTATTTAAGTTCAACTTATTTTACTTATTTTAAAACAAATAACAGTAACAACCTTACTATGGTAAAAATATTATTATACAAAAAAAAAAAAAAAGGAAACTTAACTAACGACTACTATTTTGATATATCAAATAAAACGAAAATAACATAACTTTGTTGTATCAATAGTAGAGTTTCTACTTTTCTGGTTTAGTGCTACAGTACATTCACATATCACAAACTTCAGTACGAAAACCGATCTCGTTAAATATAAATATAATAAACTAGCTGACCCGGCAATGCTTCGCTATTGCATAATTATTTTGGTGTAATAAATGAGACAAATGATCGAGATTTAGTAACTTTGACCCCCCCCCCCCTAAGATTTCGAATTTTTTTAAAACCTTTCTTAGCGAGCACCTATGGCCCTAGAGGAAGCTACATACCAAATTTCATTCCAATCCGGTCGGTAGTTTTGAAGAAATCGTGATTTAATAACTTTGATCCCCCCCCCCCCCTAAATTTTCGAAGTTTTTCAAACAATTTCTTAGTAAGCACCCATGGCCCTAGAGGAAGCTACATACCAAATTTTATTCCAATCCGTTCGGTAGTTTTTGAGAAATCGTGATGAGTGAGTCAGTGAGTGAGTGGTATTTCGCTTTTATATTATTATATAGATTTGTACCTGTAATAGCCTACTGTGGCTACATGTTCCCTTGCTGTAGTTTACTAGGAGACATTTCTGATGATGATGCTTGTGGCAGTGAAACATGTAGCCACTAAAAGCCGAAAAGTAAAACATACTACTATTGCAAAAAAGCTAATATTATTTTATTAGTAAGTAGTTCTAAGGCTAAGCAATGAATACAAAAACATGTAGACTGTAGAGTACGGCAACACTACTGAATGTAATGAACTTTATACTGACAAGGTTAGTACGATTACTGTAAGAAAACCCCGTAATAGTTGTAACTTAATATCGTGACATTTACTTTTGGATTGCTTTTGTAGATATTTTCATTTCCAACATTCTTCGGTTTATTGTTTTGGTTTATCTTTAACGGTTTAGCCATCATAGATTTTTAACTTTTTCCGTCATTCCGCAGCCTTTTTATAAAGTCATGACATATAAAGACTTATCTTACACGGATGACAATGTTTATTATTTAGGAAAAGTTTAATCAAAATTTGTGCAAGTAATTTTGTAGTAAACGTACTTAAATTTGCTCGCTGTAATATTCGAAAGTAGAATATTCTAGTACTTCGTCCTGATGTAATAAGAACACGATATCCCAGTTTCTCATTCGTACCTTAGAACTTAGATAGTGAGCTGGGAAATTCAGTTTTTCTTAAACATCGCGAATAAACTCAAGTAATCATCGCCTAAAAATAGTTTGGTCCCCATGGGGATTGAACCCAGCATCTATCGCTTAACATGATGTAACCCTAACTCTAACCGTAGGGAAATCTTAGAGTGTTGCATGCAGTATAACAGCGTAAATAATAACCGCATGCACTGGGTAGCTGAGAAGTTCCGAGGAATATAGTTTACAGATTATGTAATGCAGTGTAGGGGAGACCGGGGCAAGATGACGACGTTAGGAGTTTTTATTTTTGAAAATGTTGTTAAGTTAGTTTTAGTTTGTATAACCGTATAAATAGTTAGGTTAGTTCCAAGCCTTTCTAAAAACCATAAAATAACCTTATAACGTCATATAAGGGGCAATTTGACGACCACATAAAACGAATAGGAAATTAAACTTAATACCAAATTCAGTATTGTAGGGTTTAGTGAAAAAGTATTTATATTTCTTAAAAGCAGGTGAGCGCATTGCTTTGAATAAATTTTGCACACTGATAAAAGAGCTTTTATGGCATGTGTTATGTTTTTCTTAAACCTTATAAACTGTAGAATCAGGAAAAAAAAAACAAATAAAAAAAAATCTTTTGGAAAATTGTAATTTTCCAGTAGGGAATCCCCTTAATCAGTTTGATGAAAAATTAAAGTATACTCTAATCACAAACATAATTTCCACAATCATAATTTGAACATATCTCGTGCAGAATATATCACATTTAAGAGTCAACATATCACCATAAGAGTCAAGCAGAACACTGAACCCAGTCTTCTTAAAGTTGTCGTTGTAAAGTTCATCATGGCCATTTTATCTTCGAATCTTTGGAAATTTAAGGACCTTCTTGATTATAAATTGACTTTAGAGATATATATTTATTTTTATTTTTTTTGTAATCCTACCTTTCCAGAAAAGTCTGCAGAACCAAACTTCAATTGTTTTGCATTTTGTATTCTCTTTCTACTTTCTTTTGTTCTTTTACTTATATTTGTTGTTCCTTTTCTAGTCGATGTCTTAACAGCTCCGTTTTCCTAGGAGTGCTTGTGATGAGAGCAGCACACATTTTTTACCTGGTTTCCCAACGCAATTGTTTTCCACACTACGCTTTAGTAATGGTTTCATTTCAAAAATACTCTTTTACGCCATCTTTAAAACAACGGGGTTCGTAAGAGATTCTCCATCGTCCGTTCCTATTCTGACCTAAATAATATTGATTATATCCTTTGTAAAAACAATAAATTCTAAAACTAAATAAATAAGACCGTGTTACACTATACAAATACATAGTCTAAAAGACCTAAGTAATGAAATATGTAATACCATAAGTATACAGTATTTTTTTTAATGTAGGATATGAAACCTCCTTCAATTTGGATGAACGTCATTTACTTTAACTTACCTGAGCGGCAAAAACTACATCAGATATCAAAAACATGTTTCCTTCTTGGACTGTTTCACATAATTGTATAAAGTACTTTATATCCCTGTGTGATGAGCCATCATGCTACGTAGGGGGTTTCTACCTATGACCAATTTTTCCAAACACGACATTAATCATCTTGCCCCTCTCGTCATGTTGCCGCTACCTGTTTCTAAAAACATCGGTCAAGGTAAAACTTAACAAATAATTGAATAAAAAACAATTTAAAAAAGTATTCATTTAATTATATCACAAATCAAACAGTGGCTTTGTTCCCAATAATAATATTGCGTGATTTAACTCACCAAGTTTGGTTTCTTCAGCTGTTTTAGATTAAATTTAACGAAATTTATATTGCAGCCTACCCATTATGTAAGTCGGTGATTGCTAAATTATAAGAGACTAAAAATTACCAAATCCTTTTTCTAAAAATAAATACTTTTCGTCTTGGATTTGCAGCAAAAGTGAATAGGAGCAGCCATTTTACATTAAATTGTGTACTATTTTATCGTATTACTAGAGGGCTTCCGTGTTGTATACAGCTCGCTTCGATCACAACTTCCTAGGCTTTACCGCTCGCTCTCCAACTATACATGTGGCAGAGCAAATACAAATAGATTATTGTACACTCAGAGAGAGGCACTTAGATTGGGGTACGGTGGTGGGGGTAGCAGTGACCTAGATAGTGCGTAGTAGAACAGAGTGTTTGAGAGATTATTTTATTTAAATGTTTATTTTAAATTCAAAAAAACATTTATGGGTGTGTCCTACATTAAGAAATAACTGCATTAAACAATGTTAGTATTTTATTTTTTTATTTTTTTTTTCGTTCCCGCTTACACACTTCCTCAACAAGGGATATTTAATTAAATTTCAAGTGAAAAAACATAGACCAAGACCGGGGAGTTGAACCCGGGACCTTCACGTTTCCGTCGTGATGCTCTGCCAACTGAGCTACCCTGATCGCTCCAGATATTGTTCGATGTTATCTCACTTTTACTGCAATTATTGAATTAACAGATTGAATACCTCGTGTATACGACATTGAAAACAATCTCAATTCTTATTTCGCAGCTTACAGTGGTGTTATATTATAAACAATGTTAGTGAATATTTTTTGAAAAATATTTAGAAATTACATACACAAATATAGATGGTATTTAAAAAAATTTTTTAGGAATTCGTGATAGAGATATACATGCAGAAACGAACGAAACATTTCTGTAAAATTAGGCCGTAAAACGATTGGATTTAAAACAAAAACACATCTTTTAAAAGTTGAATGACATGGAGTTGGAATTTCGCATACTTATTGTTATAAAGACGTAATTTCATAAAAATAATCACACCACACTTATTGTAACATATTTGTCACCATTTAACAACAGTTTGGGTCCGTCATACTTTTCTGAAAAATTATAACTACCTGTACGACGCATGTAAAGTTGAGGGAAAGTATAAATGAATTTGATTTATATTTGAAACTAGGGGAGACCCCTGCGTGCTCCGCACGCCAACCCCCAATGGTACCTTCTAAAAACATATGTTATGTTTTATTTATAATAAAGGTGTAGGATTAATAATAACCTCAAAATTAAGATAGTAAATAATGTTAAATGTACAAATATTTCTTATATTTTATAACAGCAGTTATAATAATGGTTAAAAGATCCAGCAAGGCTTAGGTCTACACCCTAACCTAAAAGCTAGAAATACAAAAATAATTTCTTCAAATTTTGAAATCAGCTGTTAATGGAAATATTGGAGCAAACAGCTATATTATTTGTTAGTTTATTCAATTGGTTGCTATGGTAATAAATGTAAATACATGTGTTGGTTTATCATTCTAGGCCTAACCTAATATTTTTGTCCGACTAAATGTACAAATATTGAAATTAAAAAAGGTTTTCATCGAAATTGATTATAGCCTATGTTACTCAGGGATGGTGTAGCTTTTTATTAGTAAAACTATTTTTTCAATCGATTAAGTAGTGCCAGAGATTACCCCCTACATACAAACAAACAAACTTTACCTCTTTATAATATTATTATAGTTGTCGGCTGCTTAGTGGAATTTAAAAAGAGGGAGACGCAGTAAAATATGGGAGGGGTTTAAACAACGTATTCAGGAACATCGTAAAACCTACATGATATTATACAATTTTGTAACGTTTATTTTGATACATTTAATAAAGCACTATCAAAAAATACCTCGCACGAATATATTAAAACAACAACGTTTCATAAAATTTGGAATACAAATGTATAGCAAAATATTTTTTGAATTCAGATAAGTTTTACTTTCTCACTATACTATAGTATAGAGAAAGTACAGTGATCGCAAAAAAATCGATGTTGAGATTTTTGTGGAAATATCCGTTTTGGGACCCTTTGAGTCCAAAAAAGTGGTTTTTACAAAATGTCTGTCTGTATGTATACAAAGCTAGAACGAAAACTATTAGATCGATTTCGAACAAATTTGCACCAAACATGTCAATTAGGCCTCTATAGATGCACGAAAAAGGGTTTTGAAATTTTTTGAAAAACAACCCCCTTTTTGGCAAAATCCCTAAAAAATCAGTTATTATTTTTTTATAAAAAAACGGCTCTAACGATTTTGATCAAATTTGGCTTATTTGTAGCCCTTATATAATGTACAGAAAACCGTATCTTTTTAAAAATTCTTGTTTAGCTAATAAAAATAATAATAACAGATTTTTGATGGTATTTTGGCCAAAAAGGGGGTTATTTTTCAAATTTTTCAAAACCTTTTTTTGTGCATCTATACAGGCCTAATAGACGTGTTTTGTGCAAATTTGTTCGAAATCGATCGAATAATTTTCTCTCTAGCTAATAATAATAACATTTATTAGTTAATCGCCTACTGATAATATTTATCTGTTTAATAATTTAAATATGTTTGTGAGAAAGTATGAGCCAGTTTCTGGTGCCGTTTATTTCAATTATAAAAGTTACTATAATTAATTATATTATATGTCATTGTGATTTCATCTGTTCCGTTTCAGAAAACATCGACTGAAACAGAAAGAAGGACAAACGTGTTATAACTTTAGAGATACAAAATCCTGAAAATTGTTACATAAATGGCATTTAAAACCCCTGCAACTAAATTATACATACGTACCCTCTATAAACCCGTTTTTAAATGTATCTAAAATTATAAATTTGGGTTTATCAAAACCACCTCCACATCAAATTTCAATATTTGCTAACCCATTAAAAATATAGAAATCAAAATAATATAAATAATTAATGTAACAAGAAAATGTATTTTTATTGTAAAAATGCATTAGAATTTATCAGTCGCAGGTTGCTTTCAATAAGTTGTTTTTCTTACAAGAAGCGTCTTTTTTTATAGTTAGTTTGTTTGTTTGTTTGTATGTAGGGGGTAATCTCTGGAACTACTGAACCGATTGAGAAAATATTTTTACTAATAAAAAGCTACACTATCCCTGAGTAACATGAGCTATAATTCATTTCGAAAAAAAACTTTTTTATTTCAATATTTGTAAATTTAATCGGAAAAAATTCTTAGGTTAGGCCTAGAATGATAAACCAACACATGTATTTATATTTATTACCATAGCAACCGATTGAATAAAATAACAGATAATATAGCTGTTTGCTCCAATATTTCCATTAACAGCCCATTACTAACGTTTTGGTGGCAAATATATTGCAATTGAAGCGTCAAAATAAAAATTGTTAAATGACTAGCTAAAATGGAATGTGTAAAGACTTATTATAAACGGCACCAAACTATATAGAATAGGCAAACAATTTCTGCTATCCAAAAAGTTGCTTTTAAATTCTTTACAGTTCTGCATTAGAGGATGATGAAGCACGTATCTTAAAAACTGATAGATACAATGTGGTCAAGTATTCGTATTATTAAAGTCAAAATAAAAAAAATGTCGAAAGATACGATGGTACTATAGTTAGATTGTTAAAGCAGTGACAGTTAAATTACTGTATTTAACAAACTGTTTGAAGCAAATCAAAATTAACAAAGCCGCCTCTCTGTTCTAACCTGGTCATGTGTAAATTGAATTAAGTTTGACACTGCACCAGCTGTTTTGTAGGAAATGTCTTCTACACCTGTCTTATTGTAGATATTAGAGCCAGCCCACCGAAAAGAAATTTACTGTAGCCAAACAAGAAATACCGAAATAAAATTTCATTAACAGTAACGAGTTAGACTGTACTAAAAATGTTTATGAATTAAGTTTACTATAATGAAAGAACTTATTTGAAATACCAGTTAAAATAATTATTTATCTTTTTTTTATCTAAGATCTGAATAGTAAGGCTTATCAAATATTAAAATATTAAGTGTACCAATTTTATCTCTTAATGTTAAAATAAATCAAAATACGGACTTTGTTACAAAACTGCTTCTTGACTTTTATAAATTTGCTGAATTTGTTATCTTAAAAATAATGTCAACTGAAGACAGTTTACATTCTTGTAAACAAATCTTACTTTAACACTCACCATGTGCTGCACTCTATTGATAAACGTGTAACTAAGTGTAGATGGGTTGTAAATAGCGATCTCTTTTTTAAAAATGCTAACAAAATATAAAATTACATAAAGAAAATTATCTTGTTTTTGATAGATAATCAAAAGTGATCAAACAGTATGTGATATACCTTGGAATTCGTTTATATATATATACTTTAAATGTATAAGCTGTCTAAAAATAAACGTATACAAAATGTATGGATTTGTGTAAAAAATGCACGATAATATTTTGTCTATGAAATAAATTTAGGTGTGAAATCACTTAGGACCTCTATTATACTCTTTCAAGTTTACTCCCATGCCCGGCTTACCTGGGTCCAAACGGCCTTATTCGCCCGTGATTACTCGTAGTTTAGAGCCCTTTTAGTTCGTCCATCACTATAAGTAAAGTTTAGAAGGTAACCTTGTATGGAAAAATTAACTTCTTTTAAATTTTTTTATTGTTCTAATTTGTTCTCCATCTTTTCCGAAAATTTTGATATATGACACATAGATATTTTGTTAAAATTAATATTAGTAAAAATGTATGCAATTTGTCTGTGAGCGCTGTTATTTACTGCCTCTGATCACAGAAAAGGAACCTGTCCTTTTTAGAGCACAGATATATGCATTTTTACTTTCTTCCCCTATACCATAGTATATGGAGAAAGTATTGTATTCGTAAAAATTTTCGAGTTTGAGTTTTTGGTGGAAATATCCGTTTTGGGGCCCCCTGAACCTAAAAAAGTGGTTCTCGGAGTGATGTCTGTGTGTGTGTCTGTGGGGGTGTCAGGGTGTGTGTCTGTGGGGGTGTGTGTGTGTGTGTGTGTGGGTGTGTGTCGGGGTGTGTGTGTGTGTGTGTGTGGATGTTATCAGACCTAGAGCCTAAACCAGTCATCCGATTTTGATGAAATTTGGTATGGAGGTACTAATCCACGGTATCTCCAGGAGTTTTTTTCATTTTTGTGAATTTTTTATTTTTAAGGGTAATTTTTCCATAAAAATCCTTAAAATAACGGAAAATCAACTTTTCTCAAAAAGGGCTCTAAAGATTTTGATTAAAATTTTATAGTTTATTAGGGACCTAAAGTACTATAAACTATAAAATTTTAATCAAAATCGTTTGAGCCGTTTTTGAGAAAAGTTGGTTTTTCCGTTATTTTATGGATTTTTATGGGAAAATTACTCTTAAAAATAAAAAAATTAAAACATTTGGTATTTTGAATTATTATTCTACTGATGAAAATGTATAGTATGTTATAGTACTTTTCGTCAAAGTTCTGAGGGAGAAAGTATGTGTCAGTTTCCTGATACCGTTTATTTTCATTATTATGCGTGTTTGTTGTGTTGGCAACTCTGAAGCCAAGTAGGAATGCGTTGGTCACATCCAATATCGGATGGGATCGAGGTTGATGACATTTTTGCTATTTTTGATAAAGACGAAAACCTTGAAGAATTTTGTAATATTATCAATGGATTTTACCCGTCTATTAACTTTACCACCGAAATTGAAAACGACTACAACCTCCCGTTTTTGGATGTAAATGTGCATAGGACAAACAATGAGTTGTCGTTTAGTGTATTTAGAAAGCCCACACACACAGATAGATATATTACTAACGATTCATACCATTCGCCGGCACATAAAAGAGCCGCGTTTAATTCTATGGTTCATAGGTTAGTTAATTTGCCGCTGTCTAAGGAAAACTACGAAAAAGAACTCAGTTATATCTATGGTGCTTCAATATTTAATGGTTATTCTAAAAGTTTGATAGATGACATAGTGAATAAAATGAAATTTAAGAAAATTAAGACATCAAGATCTACCTTAATAAGCAACAAGCCCGAACAACGATGGGTTAAAGCAACATATGCTCCACCACTGTCTAATGTTGTAGCAAAATCGTTAGCAAAATATGCTAATTTAAATGTAGCTTTGTCGGCTGACAATAGTCTCGGTAAAATCCTAGGTAATCCGAAAGATAAAATTCAAGAACAGGATAAATCCGGGATTTATTGCATAAATTGTGAAATATGTCCGAAGAAATATATAGGCCAAACTAAAAGAAGCATTAGGACAAGAACTAAAGATCATTTTGCTCATTTCAAGTAGGCCTATAATAGGCCAGACAAATCTGCTATGGCTAAGCATTGTTTAGAGGAACACCATCATTTTAAAGCAGAAAATTCTTCATTGTTAAAAAATGTAACTAAACTTAACACGATTGATGCTTCGGAGACATTTTATATTAAGAAATATCGTGACACAATTGTAAATAATGAGTTAGGGCCCATAGTTAATTCTATATTAATGTAATGTATTATATTTTTATATTTTTATTTACATTTGATGGTTTTGCTTCTTTATGTTGTATTTAATTCTATATTAATGTAATGTGTTATATTGTTTGTATTTTTATTTGTATTGGATGTATTATGCTTTATTATGTTATATATTTTGTTAGTAAGTATATTGTGTTGTGATAACGTAGGCATTGGTTGGCGCCTACTAGTGTAATGTGGTCTTGTGCCACGCCCCTTGCAGTTTGTATAAATACGGGGCATGGAGCTGTGCTAGTTTAGTTATAGTTTGGCTTTTGTAGCTTTATCACTGAGGATAGCGACTTTGTCGTTGAAACGCGTTTGATTTATTAAACGTATTTGTTGTGAGATTTTGTGTTATTGTTTTATTGCATCTACATGTAAGTCCTTTTTAGTTAAGGAGTAAGTTTTACTTTTCTCCTTAACTACTTGTAATATCAATTTGAATTTTTTTACTGGTACACTATGTAGCATTACCTATAATGTTAACCTATTTTTAATAGGTAACCGTGGTAACTGAAGTAATAAAATAATCTTTAATTTGAAAATGTTTATATTTTTAAAGGTGTTTTTAAAAATTATTTATTAAAATAAGTTGTCAGAGTTATAACATTTAAAATAGGTTAACACAATAGATAATAGTATAAAATATATCGGAAAAAGATTTCAGGGTCCTGTGAATAATAGTTTTTTAAAGTTTACCTAAAGTTCTGAATTTTAACAAGCTCGGCATGGTTACCGCTTCCGTAGAGTAAATTCTACTTTAGCTATTAGTGTCTGTTTTGTTTACGTATTATGAAGTAAGTTTTTTTGAACACGAAATTGTAGTTGTCATCAAACAATCTACATCAGTTAGTTTTTTAATTAGAGTCAATTTAAACGAGTGAAATTGTACGAGGCAGTCATGTTTGTACCCATTCCTTTTATTATTTTCTTCTTTTTATCAAACACACCATACTGATACGTTTATTAACTCAAACGCGTTTCAACGACAAAGTCGCCATCTTCAGTGATGCACGAGCTACAATAGTCAAACTATAACAGAGTTATAAACTATAGAGTTATAGTTTTACTATTGTAGCTAGTGCATCACTGTCGAACGCGTTTGAATTAATAAACGTATTAGTTGTGAGATTTTGTGTTCAAAGTTTATTCTATCAAGCATATCTTCTCACAAGTCAAGCTCAATATTTAGTATTTACACCATACTGATTTTAAAACTAGCAGTCATTGCACATGCGACCCTTAATTTACACTCTAGAGGTAAATTATAAAATGCTAAAGTTTATTGAATGTTTCAGGAAAACATCATGAGTCCAGCTTTCCGTGATGTCATGGATATCTAGCTTTCCGTGTGTGGTGAAACCTAGTGAAGCTTTCCGACTCGAATGTGTATGGGCAGCCTTGGTGTTTTATTTATCAACCGTACGAGTGTTGGTGTTTTATTGTACGAGTGTGTGTGTGTGTGTTTCTTAAACAAAATGTCTCTAGAATAAATGCTGATATTTGTCGTACGTTTGTACTATTATTTTGTAGTAGCCTAATTTCTTACTTGACAGTTCTAAAACTGCGATAATTTTAATCACAGAAAAACAAAAATGTTTACAATAAAACTAAATACTAACTGACCAGACCAACAATTTGTCTGGTTATGCAAATAATCTGTATTTACTTATGTCCTATGAGGTACATTATCGACACAAAAACACTTGGATGAGATTTGAACGTTAAACGTTAAGGGGGCGCTTCACCTTAATATTGATAAAAATTATAACTAATTAAAAAAAATTTGTTCACCCAGTTTTGTTCCCTGTGATTTTCTGAACAATTTTATATATAATAAGTATAGATAATATGCTTATAATTAGTTTATTTTATCTAAAAACGAAACGCGTACATGTATATTCTCCAAATAACTGAGTCTTTTTCTAGGCCGAAAGTTTTGTTTCTCACGTTTTCATGAAGTGTGGCAGACATAACTCAAGTTGTGGGGGGAGGGCAAAACTTATGGAAAAGTCACTATAACCAACACTCATATTATAAAACATACAATAATTAGGTTAGAATTAAAAATAAAGAAATTTTTTTTAAATGTGGAGTGCCCCCTTAAGCTAAACAATTTCATCTAAATTATCTTTATAATATTTTATTAATAATAGTCGCAAAACTTATTATAGTCAGATTTGTAATAAAGACAAATAATGTGACGCTTAGAGTTTATACTGTTTATAAACTTAACAAAACCAGTGATAGGAAAATATCTAAGGTATATCCCACGATGCCAGTACTAACTACTAAAAAATCGATCTTGTGGAAAGTAACAATTAGTGGTGGAATTAAAGTGCTATTATTCACTAGCACTCTTGCGACTTTGGACATTTTTTATAGCTTCCAGTTGGAGTCACGTGATCGACTACTGATATTATATTGGCATACCTCTTGCTATATATGTGGACCATTGAAAACATGTTGTTTACGAATTATCCGTCAAAGTAGTTTTGTCGTACTAAATATGTCCGAGAAAGTGCAATTCTGAGTTTATCGTCAAATTTATTAAAACCTTTATAAAATATTCTATTACTTGTAATTCTCTTCTAGTAGTTCAAGTAATTGGTATTAGTGTGTTTCTTCTAGTAATTTCAATTGTTCATCCTTCGTTTTTTCTTCTGCAGCACTTTATGGCATTCTACTTGTCTTCCAGCCTTAATATACAGGGTGTCCCCGAACTCTCTGGACCCCTTTTGTGGATATGTTCCTGGGATCCAGACAAACATACTTCACAATATAAACATGGGTCTACGGTGCTTATTTTTTCATCTGTCTGTCTGTATGTGTTTTTTACAAAATACTTAATATTTTTGGAAGTAGAAAAGATATTGAGTTCAAACTTTGTATACCTATTTGTTGCGTAACTTTTTATCGCTGTACGAAAAATTAGAACATTATTTTAAATATTTTCAAAATGGCGGCTGTTTATAATTTTTAATGTCAAATATCTCAAAAACCGCTTACCTAACGAAACAATTACAAGAGACAAAATAATTTACTTGTTTAATGGCAAACACAATGGTTATTTTATTTTTTCTGTAGCTCAAAGGATAACAGAGATATTGACAAAAAAAGAAAAATTGTATTTCTTGGTAGTTGTCAACAATACCCAGAATTGCTCTAGAAACAAAATATTTGTACAGTGATAAAAGGTTTCGCAAAAATAGGTGTACAAAGTTTGAGCTCAATATCTTTTCTACTTCCAAAAATATTAAGTATTTTGTAAAAAACACATAGGCCTACAGACAGACAGACGGAAAAATAAGCACTGTAGACCCATGTTTATATTGTGAAATATGTTTGTCTGGATCCCAGAACATATCCACAAAAGGGGTCCAGAGAGTTCGGGGACACCCTGTTTAAAAGTTATAATAGCTTTTAATTCAAAGAGAGAAAATGTTCATTCTTAGTCATAATGAAAACTTGTAGATAAATAGTATAATATTTTACTTTTGCAAGTATTTTCTGTACGACTCTTGGGTTTGGCATGCGGAAAGATAATTCCTGTGTATAGGTTGGTGCCGATATAGGAAACGAATAAGCAGGGTACACATTGATGCAGCAAAGGTTTATTTGTTTTTACTGCTGATGCCGAAAACAACAAACAAACAGTAGCGGCCCCTCCTCCTCTCGGGACACGTTCCTACAGTGAGGACTGCGTAGCATCGTAACCTGTTAATAAAATATCGTCTCGAAGTCAACTTCACACATAAACAAACTAAAATGACATTTAAATAAACGGTACCATAAACTGGCACGTACTTCCAAACATATTTAAATTATCAAACAGATTCACTGTGATTCATAATTGTATTAAAGTAGGAGTGGGGGGGGGGCATATTAAAGTAGGATAGTAACTAATAAATATTATTATTATTAAAACTATTTGATCGATTTCGAACAAATTTGCACCAAACATGTCAATTAGGCCTGTATATTAGATGCACGAAAAAAGGTTTTGAAATCTTTTGAAAAACAACAACCTTTTTGGTCAAAAAACCCCCAAAATCAGTTATTACTATTACCTATAACGAGAATTTTTAGAAAGATACTGTTTTCTGCATTTGGTAGGGTACATTATAAGGGCTACAAATAAACCAAATTTTATCGAAAACGCGCACAATAACACATCAAATTTATTCCGTGTGTGCACACCGTCGAATACAACCGGTTTAAATGTGTTTGTGTTGTTTTGTATATGTGTTTATTTTAATGTGCTAACGACCTCACTAGAGCGAGAATCTGATGATGGAATAAAGTTCCAAAACGCGTCATGTTCAAGTAAGTGAATTACTTTAAACAAATAATAAAGTCACACAGAAGTCATTCTTTTTATTTACTTATAGTGTTGGACGAACGAAAAAGACTCGAACCTTGAAAAAGTATAATAGTTTATCACCTAAGTAAATCACATCTACTGTAAATTTGTGTCATAGACTAATGTAATCGTGCAGTTTTTACATAAATCTCCAAATGTTGTATACGTTTATTTTTAGACAGTTTATCCATTTCATAATTCTATATAATGAACGTGTTCGAAAGGATATAACTTACGGCTTGAGCACTTTGATTATCTGCCAAAAACAAGAACTATTGTAATTCTTTACATAATTATGTATTTTGTTTTTCATTTTTACAAAAGATATCGCTTGTTGGAACCATCTACACTTAGTTACACGTTTATCAATAGAGTGCAGCACATGGTGAGTGTTTTAAAGTAAGATTTGTTTACAAGAATGTAAACTGTCGTCAGTGGACCTTAGGGGGATTCATGCAACCTGTGCTAAGTATGTTAAACGTGTTAAGTGTGTTAAAATCGAGAAACTCGTTTGACAAAAGTGTGCTATTTAAAGTCGATTGTTTGTTATAAGTGTGTTTTTCCTGTATTGATTTATTTGAGATGGAAAATAATAATAATAATTTCGAATCTAAGAAAATAATTCGGAAGGAATCGGGGAAACGATGGAACATATTTCTATTTTTTCATTCAAAACATCTTCTCCTATCTATAATTTCCGAGAATCCAACGAAGTTTGAGATAATTTTCTTTCTTTTTTTTACTTTCTTGTTAACCCTCCATCTGGCAGTTGGATATTTCTATACTGGCAGGCACATTACTACTACTGGAACACATTTACATTTAAACACCTATCTAAACCATTTTAGTAAAGTACATTTTTGTATTTTCGTGTTCAGAAAAGGACAGAGAATATTTCTGTGTATTTGATTTTATTTGCACAAATATGTTAGCAAAAAGGAACCAAAAAGAGGCCTAATCTCGTTATAAATACTGTATACAAAAAAATGGAATATAAACATTAATAATTATGAGTAGGGAAAAAATCTCTTTTACAAACTGAAGAATATGGTAAAGAGGCATATTCTAAACTTTAGTCATTTAGCCTAGATCACGAAAGCACAAAACATGTTTCAAAAAAATTCAGAGAATTAGATCTAATTTTATTTAAAATATAATTCACAAATTATAAAGTGCGTAGGGTATTACAGTTTCAGTTTAAAGAACTGTAAAAAGAGTGATGTACCGTAATCAAAATAATGTAATAAACTATATACCAAATCAATCTTTAGAAGGTTCTGAGTACAGTAATGTATAAATATAACAAGTCATTTCTATTTTCTAAAAAGAACCTCTATGAATGAACCCATTCATAATAATTATGTCAGTAATAAATTACTCAGGTATTAATATTCTTCAATTAATTATTTTTTAGGTGGTACAGTAATTTCTGGACCTCGGAGGGGACAAGGTCACAAGGCAGATTGCTATCTTGGAAATATTTTTACTGTCAATTTTTTTGTTATTAGAAATCCTTTTCTACAAAATAAATAAAAAATATATTGATTAACTATCAAAATGGTGTTTTTTATTTACAATCAACTTGAACAAATAAATATGAGAAAGACTTTTCCTTTCTACTTGTCTTTGGCATTTCAATTAAAAGTTATTTGATCAAGCTCACAAACAAAACTATTATAACCTGAACAAGGATAACCTTACTTTAGCAAATAACACTTTAGCACATTGGCACAAGGGGTCCTCTTCACTCAAAATTCAAATATCAGTTTAGCATGATAACACATTAATCATTTAGCACAGGTTGCATGAATCCCCTAATATCTTTAAAATAACAAATTCAGCATTTTCATAAAAATCTAGAAGCAGTTCTACAACAAAATCCATATTCTGTGTGGGTGTGTGTGTGTTTTTTTTTACATTAATAGGTAAAATGGGTACACTTAGTATTTTAATATTTGATAAGCCTTACTATTCAGATCTTTGATAAAAAAAATATTTAAAAAAGTAGTTATTTTGTAACTAGTATTTTGAAATAAGTTCTTTCATAGTGAAGAATGTTTTATTAGGTATAGAATGAATGTTTTATTAGGAAAAATTTATTAGAATAACTATAGTACTAAACCTAATTTATAAAATATTTTTATTACTGTTAATGAAATTGTATTTGGGTATTTCTTGTTATTCTACAATACATTTCTTTTCGATGGCCTGGCTCTAATATCTGCAATAAGACAGGTGTAGAAGACATTTCCTACAAAACAGCTGGTGCAGTGTCAAACAATTTACAATATGAACAGGTTAGAACAGAGAGGCGGCTTTGTAAGTTGTGATTTGAGACGGACAATTTGTTAAATACACAAATTTAACTGGCACTGCTTTGATAACATAATTGCAGTAGCCTACTATCGTATCTTTTCATTTTTTATTTTAACTCTAATACGAATACACCAAAAAATTTTGTCTAGTAGTAAAGGAAAAAGCAGTTTTTTGTTGGTGTCTTTCGGCGTATTTTAATTGTTACCTATCAGAAGTATCAAAAATACGTTTTTTTAACATAATTAAATTGGTTAACAGCACCAGGTGACGCATTTTCGTTAAAGTTGATGGAAAAAATCCATTTTAGAAAGACGGATCAGAGACGAAGAATATAAATAACTGTGTTCCGTTATTTTGACAGTTATATAAAATGTAGTAGTTTTTATTATATTATCAGTTAAATAATTTTAAATATTATAGTTGGGCATTATGGTTTAGGAAACCTGATAGAGGTTCAGAAGTGCTCGACAATATTCGTATTCAGTGGAAATGACGTGGTAGAAGTTAAGAACAACGTTAAGAACTTGGTTATGGTTCGTGGTCTGAGGGCGTGTGGGATCACCCTTCAGACAACGAACTGTCTGAGATAAAGTGCTGTCGGAATCAGCCGGTAGACCACGAAATGAGGTAGTTAAAGGAGCAATAAGAAAACTGCAATGCTTGCTGCGTGCGGATGGCATGGGGTAGAATTAGAAGAGGCCAAATGGCGTAATAATAGCTGTCTTAGCGACATCTTCGGGTTCCCTTCTTCTTGCTGTAGAGCGGTACTCATCCCAGTGTTGTTTATTGGGTTTCCTATATCTCTCTCTCCCTCGCTGTGTTTCTTCCAATAGGCGTAAGATCCGGTGTTCTTGACTCTGGCTGATAGTTGCTGTACACTTTTACTATAAAGTACTGTAAGGCTGACTTACTGTTTGTCGCGCTAAGTTGGCTACTTGCGTGAGGACCTGGTAGGGTATCTGGCTGATAAAAAGTTGGAATCTCTTCTGCTGCGATATGGTTAGTAGCGAATACTGACTCCACAGTGTTGGATTTTCTTTCCAGAATGGCGGTAGACATGCTGGAAAGTTGACTGTGGAGACTGGATCTGCGGTTGCTTCCACTAATGGTCCTTTCGACGTCGTGTTCTCTTGAAATCAAGTCGGGGTAACCAATTGTCAGGCATTATGGTTTAGGAAACCGGTTAGAGGTTCAGGATTCAGAAGGGCTTGACAATGTGCGTATCTAGTACATAGAAATAATGTGGTAAGAGTTAAGAAGAAAAAGGTTCGTCGTGCAAGGATCAGCCTTCAGACAACGAACGAGGTAGCCCGTGCTATCGGAAGTAACACTGAAGGAGACAGTTAAAAAGGAGTAATAAGAAAACGTAGAGTTTTGATGAATAGACAGCGAGAGAGAGAGAGGGGAGAAGTGGAGAGATAGAGAGAGAGGGGGTAGAGAGAAGCGTTGTTAGTGTCTCTGCAGAAGAAAACAGAATGAATTCCCAGTAAACGAAGATAGAATTTACTGTGTAAAAGATATACTAAAAAAATGGAACCAAGAATTGTTAAACATATCTTCATGGGTATCTAAACCTATTTTCTTAATATCATTCTTTGTCGCCATTTATTTCAAACTTTGACTGCACCGTCGAAGAAAATGCATTAACACAATTAGCAGAACAAATGTTGGCAATAAAATACTTACAACATAAATGGTACCAGAAAGTGGCACATACTTTCTCACAAACATGTTTAAATTATTAAACAGATTGACTGATTTCACACTTACTGACACGACACCGACACGGTATCGGCACGATGTTGTCAGTCATGAAAATTAACTTAAACTTAAGAGTAACTTTCACACTCACCGACATATCGGTGTCGTGTCGTTGCAGGCGCCGACATGTCGGCGAGCTGCAGGTCTCCCTTCTTTATCGGTACGATATCGTCTCAGTTTGTTTACTTGTTGCTATGGTAATCAATCAATAATAATTTGGCCTCGTTAAATATTATTTTCTGTTAGATAAATAATAAATACGTATGTCTCATTTTAAATATGAAGTTGTGACATCAATTGAACTTGTGGAAAGTAAGCCCTGTTTGTTTTTTTACTGAAGACATGAACAAACAATTTTTCACCGAATAAAGATATCGGAAAATAATTTTTATAGGCTTTATAAAATAAATTTTATCAGTATTTTTGCAAGGTTAGGCCTAAAAAGTAATTTTAAGTCTAGGCCTAACCTAAAATCATTGCATATATTTTGCCGTTAAGATAGGTAAAATAAATTAAACAAACACACAATAATTTTAGGTTAGACCTAGACAGTGAACCAACATTTTATGTTTATTGAATATATTTACAATGAATGGACATTTAACTGTGTTTACCATCTTAGCTTTGATGTTATAATTAATTCTACGCCTTTATTTTAATAACATTAAACGTATGGAAACAGTAAATATTTGTATACAAAACAATATACAATATGTGTGTATGTTTGCCTTTAAGGCTGGTAAAATAATTGAAGAAAAGTTCCTGAAGGGGGTTCCACGACAGCACACATTTACTTTTTTTATTAGCTATGTAATTTGTTGGCAGAGTGATTATGTTCCTTAAACTTTTTTTGAACATCCTTGTTTGTCCTATGTACTTTTTGGGTTAATCTACACGATAGCTTGTACAATTGGTCGTGTCGGTATCGGCGTCGAGTCGGTGAATGTGAAAGACGTCTGCCGATATCGCGACGATATCGGTACTATTGCTGTATCGGGTTGGTGTAGTGTCGATGTCGTGTCGGTGTCGTGTAGGTAAGTGTGAGATCAGCCTATATCGGAACGATATCGTCTCAGTTTGTTTACTGGTTGCTATGGTAAGGTTAGGCCTAGAAAGTAATTTTAAGTCTAGGCCTAACCTAAAATCATTGTATGTATTTTGCCATTAAGATGGGTAAAATAAATTAAACAAACACACAATAATTTTAGGTTAGGCCTAGACAGTGAACCGACATTTTATGTTTATTGAATGTATTTACAATTAATGGACATTTAACTGTGTTTACCATCTTAGCTTTGATGTTTTAATTAATTCTACACCTTTATTATAATAACATTAAACGTATGGAAACAGTAAATATTTGTATAAAAAACAATATAATAATAAAAGGCAATTGAAAGATTAAAATTATGTGTGTATGTTGCCTTTAAGGCTGGTAAAAGAATTGAAGAAAAGGAGTGATGAACTTCGTTCCTGAAGGGGATTCCACGACAGCACATATTTACTTTTTTATTAGCTGTGCAATTTGTTGGCAGATGGATTATGTTCCTTAAACTTTTTTTGAACATCCTTGTTTGTCCTATGTATTTTTTGGGTCAATCTACACGATAGCTTGTACAATTGGTCGTGTCGGTATCGGCGTCGAGTCAGTGAATGTGAAAGACGTCTGCCGATATCGTGACGAATCCGTACTATTGCTGTATAGAGTTGGTGTCGTGTCGATGTCGTATCGGTGTCGTGTCGGTAAGTGTGAAATCAGCCATTCACTGCGACTTAATAATTGTATTAAAGTAGGATATTAACTAATAAATATTATTATTATTAGCTAGAGAGAAAACTATTCGATCGATTTTGAACATATTTGCACCAAACATGTCAATTAGGCGTATATAGATACACGAAAAAAGGTTTTGACAATTTTTGACATACAACCCTCTTCTCTGTCATAAAAACCCCAAAAATTGGTTATTATATATTATTATTAGCTAAACGAGAATTTTTAGAAAGATGCGGTTTTTTGCATATGGTAGGGTACATTAAGGGCTACAAAAGGTTTTTTGGCCAAGGTTGTTTTTCAAAATCTTTTTTCGTGCATCTATACAGACCTAATTGACATGTTTGGTGCAAATTTGTTCGAAATCGATCAACTAGTTTTCTCTCTAGCTAATAATAGTAATATTTATTAGTTACTCACCTACTTTAATGTATCCGCTTTAGTACTTTAATACGATTATGTAGTCACAGTGAATCTGTTTAATAATTTAAATATGTTTGTGAGATAGTATGTGAAAATTTCTGGTACCGATTATTTGTTCCTCTATCATTTTGTGACCAAGGTAAGGAATACATACCTGTTTATACTACAACTAGGCCTATAGTTAGTACGTGCTAGAAGTGTGTTGAAGTGTCTTTAGTTTGATGTGTTTGAACATTTTGTTACGTATTTTTCTCTAGTGATCTTAGCTCCCTAACCTAAATCGTGCCTCTGGGGCGTAACGGGTGGACGGAATGGGGAATGTTTTTACCTGAGATATCGTTTTTAGTAGGCCCGTCATTTTTTTCTTTCTTTTTCAGGTGGTTCGAGATGACAACCGTCAACAGGGCTTCTTCATTTCATGTTTCACCTGAAGTTCTAATGCCCGTTCCAGAAAATTAAAGAAAGCACGAAAAGGACAAATCGGAAAAGGAGGAAGACCGCTTTCTTAACAGATTCGCCATACAAAAAAGAGTTAGAAGCAAGTATTAAAGAAAAAGACGAACCAAAATTTGACAACGAAGAAACAGCAAGGATAAAGCTATTTAAGAAAGAGAATAAAATTATGAGTGGAAAAAACGAAGGAAAGTGTCCGAAGAAAAACGGAAAAAGAAAGAGCTGAAGAGAGAACCAAAAATTAACGAGAGTGATTCTGAGTACTGGTCTGACTGTGAATGTTTATATTGAAGAAAATTGTACTCAAAGTCAATTGAATGTTGGGTCCCATGTACAAGAAATGAGCACACAATTTATGTGCTGAAATAGATGGCGAAGATGATGAGGCGAATTTTGTGAATAGGCTTAAGAAAAGGAAATCACTGAAAACTGTAGTTAAACTTTGACAGTCAATTCAAACTAAATACTTATAAAGCAAACTTTTTTCTTAATTTCCACTAGTTTTATATGTTTTTTGAAGTGAAAACTTCTTTAGGCTCGTTAGGCACTTTTTGCATGAGGAAAAAGCACTGAACTCGAGGGACGTCACCATCACCGTCACCACTTTTTGTGTCTGTTTTCCTCTAAACACGATATAAGCACTTACAGACGTCTGGTGGTACCAAAATCTTCTTAATTTTATTGCGGAGAGTTGAAAAGCGTTTGAGATTTCTAGCGTGAGTCGTAGCGCGTCGGGGGTCACGGTTTTTTGTAAAACTTTTGAAAACATTGTGTTAAAATTATGAAAATACAGTGTGGGGTATAGTTTTATATGTTTCTGGGTTCGAAAAAACCGATTGTGAGTGTAAAAAGTCGTAACGCGTCGCGGTGTGTTTGGATCAAAATTTTGAAAATATTGGGTCAACATTTTGAAAATTCTTTGTGGGGTTAACGTTTATATGTTTTTGTTTATTGAAACCCCGATTTTGACAGTTAAAAAGTCGTAGCGCGTCGGAATCACGTTTTTTGATCAAAACTTTCAAAATTCAGTGTGGGGTATAGTTTTATTTGTTGTTGGGTACGGGAGAATCGATTTTGACAGTTAAAAAGTCGTAGCTCGTCGAGGTCACGTTTTTGGATTACAATTTTGAATATAAAGTGTGGGGTAACATTTTATTTGTTTTTGGGTACAGGAAACCCGATTTTGACAGTTAAAAAGTCGTAGCGCAACAGGATCATATTTTTTTGGTACACATTTTGGGTTAACATTTTGAAAATTCTGTGTGGGGTATCGTTTCATATGTTTTTGGGTACGGGAAACCCAATTTTAAGAGTTAAAAAGTCATAGCGCGTCGGGGTCAACTCGTTTCCTTCAATCTTGTGTTCTGTAAGGACGAGCCGAAGTCTCGAAAAAGTGTTCCATCTTTACACTAGTTTGTAAATTATTGTCCCGCAGGTGTTCCTACTTGTGATTTATTTTCATAATAATAATATTCCTATTAATTTAGGGTCTGTAAAAAACATTTCATTTCTTAAGGCAGATTGAATTTGATTGTTTAACCATAAGTAGTAGTAATAAATAAATATTGAGCTTGACTTGTGAGAAGATATAATTGATAGAATAAACTTAGAACACAAAATCTCACAACCAATACGTTTATTAACTCAAACACGTTTCAACGACAATGTTGCCATCTTCAGCGATGCACGACCCACAATAGTCAAACTATAACTATAACTAGTGTAAATAGTAGGTCCTAACTATAAGTAGTGCTACTATTAATTGATATATCCTTCCAAATATAGGTTAGTTTACAGTGTAAGAGTGTCACTAACCTCAAAGAACAGAATAAAACAGTTTGACTTTTCTAACGAATCTTAAAAGACGTTTGTAAAAGAAGTAAACTAAAACCAATGTGATCTAAGTTAATATGTTACAAAAATTAAATTGTAAAAAACCCTTACATAAACCAATTTAGAGCTATTTTGTATAAAATAACACCAATTAATTATGGTTGCAAATTTACTATTCGACCCTCGGCTGACCTACGGCAACAGAAATGTAAGAATAATAAATAAATAGCCTAAAGTTCTAACTTATAATCTTCAGTCACAGTATGTTTACCTGTGTTCTATATTTAACAGTAGAATGTAAAACAACGTCGTCTGCAAAAATATCAGCCCAGGGTCGAATAGTGAATTTACGCCTAATTCTGTAGTTGGATAAACGGAATCTAAATACACAACTAAAGGGGGTGGGAAATGGGATAAAGCCTACAGGAGGCAAACTCCTAAATCCGGCCATGTATGTAGCTAAAAGGTTTTCACTTCTGACGGCAGTCCCACGACTGCCTGTTTTTATAATTATTAATTATTGTCTACCATCCCCCCCCCCATCCGTTCTGTTTTTTTGCAATGTTACTATAATTTTGTGATTATTACATTATAATGTGTTAGTACAAAAATTTTAAGCTTTCTTAATAACCACTTTTGTATTTAAAAAAATATTTTCTACTTGATACCCCGTTCTGCCCCGGGTTCCCTATGTAACTTTGAAGAATAGACACTGAGTGTTCCGCATTTATAATGGTTAACTTATGTTATCATACCATACCTTGTATGTTAAAATAAAAAGACTGGCTGATCTTGTCATGTTTATATAGATCATTGATATAAGTAATTATTGACCGACATAATATTATGTAATTCAAATTTACATTTAACTATAAAATGGTAATGATTTACAATTTTAATTTTTTTAAAACGTATAAGATGAAAAACTTACATCAAGCAATCTTATAGTTCATTCAACGAGTATAGCTTATAAAAGTTGACACTAAACTATTTGAAAATAGTATTAACTTAGCAATTTTATTTCAATCGTCTCTACCGTTCATTCCATTGCATGTTTTTAAATATTAATCTAGGTTAGGCCTATTATAGTTCAATGCCATCAAACTGATAATAATCTCTAGAATTCGTGTAAATAGTGTCAGCTGAATTCGGTCTTGTAAATTGACATATTGTAACCGGATAACGAATAGTCAACATTTTTATTTTCTTATTTCATTAGATTGGCATAAAATAAAAATAACTAAAACATATTAAAGTTATTCATCAATCTGATTTACAAAATACAGTAATGACAATGCCTACTTCGATATTAAGTGTATAACATCATTTAAAATTAAAATAAATTAATTCTAATACAATTATATCGACAGATAAAAGGAAAATATGTATTTCGTGAACGTGGTTGAAATACATTCTTCCAAAATATTTATTTATACACTAAACTAATTCACTGCAAGAAATCAAGTTCTGACAATTCATTTCGTCGATAATAGTCAGCAGAAAGTTTAACAAACCGCTTATAGATAGCAGCACAATACGGAAATCCAAACCGTAACTACCATCTTAGATGCATTACAGCACAGATAAAATAAACTTGTTCTTTTATCTGTGATTACAGTCACTGCCCACACAGCACACGATATCCAATGGTCATCTATAGGATGTCTTTCTCATCCTACAATATCCATATCCATGTTGGATATGTAATAGATATCTATTAAATAGCCATGGTGGATAACCACCTTGGATATCTACAGATATCCAAAGTGGATATCTACTGGATATCCAGTTTGGATATACTATTTCTATGATGTCCATTAGACATCCATTAGATAGCTATGAAAAAGCAGTTGTATAAAGTATAAACAAGCCTAAAATTCTAAAAATAATAACGGGAAAATAAAGTTTAAGAAGAAAAAAAACGACCCAGGGTCATAACATAACGGTGTTTTTTTCTGGTACCGTTATTTTTAAGCTGTAAAGTTTTGTTATGTCTCATGCAGACTTGGTTTTCGTTAATGTTGTAAAATACAAGTGTTTGCGCATGCGTGTGATCGGGGATCGGTGAAAGTTTGTCCTGCTTCCCGCGATCCCGCCTTTGACAAAGTGTGACAAATAAATACTCTTTGTTTATTTTGCCCGTGATTGGAAGTTTTTCCATCGAAGTTAGTGTTTTAGTAGCTAGGAAGAAAAGAGAGAAGTGAAAATTATTGTCTAAACTACACAGCAAGTAAGTATTTTCTGAATAGTTCATTTTATTTATGTAATCGCTTCTACCTAATCATGCATAATAACATTGCTTCAATTTTACCAGGAATCGTAATTTAAACTATTACTGAGAGAGACCAAAGTAATATTACAAATAATTCACGATTTCTTGTAAAACAAAATTATAATAACTACTAAAACGTATTAATCATGAATGATTACACTATAATATAAAATGTAGAACGTATAACTTTTTTTGAGGTTATGTTTTGTTTACATTTTGAATTTGTCTAGGCTTCATTATACAACACGTTAACTAGTTTAAGCAACTAGGCCCAGTATGTAATATTAATCAGTTTAACAAGTTACAACATAATGGGAGTTTATAAATGTAGAAGTCCAATAAAAGTAAAATGACCATTACAGTAATATTATTAGAAACTTAATTGGCGAAACTTTGATATTCTTTCTAGCCTACAATGCCAAATTTTAGGATTTTGTTTTAGGAAAGTTAAGTCATATATTTTGATTGACTGGAAACATACTCTGTGTCTGTAAGTTAATTTAGGTTCAGGTTTTGTTTATTTTTGGTTGGAATTGTAGTTATAAGGCGTGTACTGTAATTTAATATTAGCGCTTGTTTTTAAGTTGATAAGCCTACATTGCATGGCCAAAGTTTACATTAAGACACCTGGCCTAATGCATTAAAAAATATATATATAGCCTGAAGTTCTAACTTGCAGTCTCTAGTCACAATATGTTTACCAACAGTCAATACTCAATAGTACAATGTGCTTAAGTTGGCAGCACTACTCTGTTTCCTAAAAAATGGTCACATGTTCTAAAGTAAATTTACATCCATTGCTTATTAGGAGTACGGTACTAATATTTAATGCCTTTTTTCTACAAAGAGTTTGGTACAGCTGCCTGTAAGGCTTTAGTGACATAAGAGTATTGTAAAAGAATTAATTTTGTATTTTTACAAGTAGCCTAAATGAAATTTAAGTTAATAAGATTGTGGTCAATTTAATATGTAGTCTATTACAATAGCAGTACTTAAATATTTAATGTTATAGGCCCATGTAACAAACATTTACAAAATCATTCTAATAAAATTACTTATAAAATAGGATTTTAACGTCATACAAATAGTTTTGAAAGAACACCTAACTTTAATGATTGTTATTTGTTGTCTTCATGTCTTATTTTGTAATTTGACTACACGTAACAAAACTAGGCCCAATAGAATAAATTTTGAACAAATTCTCAGAAATAAGTTAATATGTTTATTAACTGCAACACTGATCAACAACAATTTTTTAACAACAAGGGGAGGGATAATATTTGAAATCAATTCACTTAAAATAATATTTTAAAACTAGCCCTAAGTAGCCTACCCTATTAATGTTTTTCTAAATGATTTGTTATTAGTTTTTGTTTAGTGTCTTATTTGTTTTAAAAAAATCCATAGGAAGTACTGCAAAATTTATTTGTTTATTCTAATGAGTGTATGGTTGTTGAATCTAGAACGGCAAAGTGGATATCACAAAAAATGTAGGAAATATATGTTAATCTTGTAAATTTTGATTCAAGAAAAAGTGCCATTGTATAAGCTAGGCCTACTGTACTTCATTTCAGTAAAATAATTACTTTTTATGTTTCTCAGTAATAGGCCTAGTTATTTCGATTTTGTTCGATAGAATAATACAATCACAAAAATTATTTACATGTTCTGAGTCTTTGGTGACCGACCGTGTCACTATTATCTACAAACTAAATACTGTGGACAATTAATTTTGCAGTTTTTCAGTGGGTTTAACAAATATCACTTGACATTTTTGCTGTACAGGTTTTAACAAGTCAAGGAACATTAATCAATGGGCCTACGCCTACGTATTAGTAAAGCTTATATCTAGAAAATCTATATTGTGAACCCAAAATTAGCTTGTGCTTAAAAACAATAAAATGTAATAATTTTATTACTTGTGGAATGGATATTAGAAATTTGGATCTTTGAACTAGTATATTATATATTTATAATTGAGACTCAGATTTGAATGGGTTTTTAATGTAACATATAAATTTGTACGTATAAATTCATTACATTTAAAAAGTAGGCTCTAAATAGCCTATGTTGTAAATAAACTGAAAGATTAGGCTAGTTTGGTTTGTACTGTATTCAACTTAGTAATAGATTTATTAGTTGCATTTTATAATTAAATGGTAATAATGATATTTATAGACATATTGCAAAGGACTCTTGGCAATGATAACCACTCCATTTTCGCTTTAAAAAAATCGAAGGACTCTTTTTTAACTGCCACTAGACTTAAATATTTTGTATTGTTGATAATAACTGCCTTGATTGTTCAATACTGTATAATATGAGTATAATTTCTATACTATTTTATAAGTACGGTATCAAATAACTACCGTAAGTTAACTTCTTATTTCTTGTTTGGAAGTCATTTTATAGATTAATAACATGTAACTATCATAATAGGCCTAAATATTATGATTAAAAACCCGAATTTAATTAGTTTTAATGTAGGTCTATTTAGTGATCTAGTTTCTAGGTTATTTTATCATTTGGACTAAAACTATTTTTGTTGTTTAGGAGCGGTCAATCTATTCAGACTACCTACTGATAAAGATATTATTGGCTGTATCAAAAACTGGCTGAGGCATGCAAAAGCAAGAGCATTAAATAGTAAAAGGTACAGTAATTTTCTTTTTACCTTCATTTTTTTTAAAAAACATTTAACTTAGAGAAATTTAAAAATCTATATCAATGGCGGCTCATGGAGATTGTGATTATAGTTGTGTCAGAACAAAACACACGTGTAATTATTGGTGATAAGTAGCCTACTATAGGCTAATATATTTTGTAAACATTGTTTAACCCTACAACTGTTAATGTTAATGTTTTGCAACGCCAAGTCATTTCGGTGCGTGTGCAAGCATATTTTCAAAAATTCGCTAAATATAGTAATTGTATACCAATCCAAAAGTGTTCTGTACCTTTTTTGTAGAGGAAGGTTAAAAAAATCTATATATGTAATTAAAAAATTTATTGATGTAAAATTGTAAAAGTTATTAGCTCAAGAAGCCAAAAATGATCAGTAACAAAAGGAAAAAGTTCAACTTTAGGCCTACATAACAAGTAGTAAACATTTTTTGTAATTTTTTCGTAAAAGTAAAAAGTTTTGTAATTTAGTTCTAAATAGAACTTTATAAAAACATTTATCTATTACAAATTTATTATTTTGAAAACACCAGTTTTTATGTTCCAAATACACGATTGCTAACAAAACCGCCTAGTTTGAAAAGTAATTTACTAATATATGCTTAGCCCAAAAACGGAATATTATTATAACAGAGCGTAGAGAATAAATCAAAGAATTGGACTGTATACTTGTATATTACCTTATCATAAAAGTGTTTTACTTAGAATCAATTGAATTACTAAAGTGAGATGAAACAAATGAAACCTCGTGCGGACAAAGGAAATTCAAAATATGATCGTTGAAGACAATGGAAACAGCCTTGTTTTGCAAACTCAAGCGGTAGTATGAATTCTGTGCAAATATGAACTTTGAACTGCTGTTTGAATAACACCTAACCTGTCAAATATAGTTAGTTTCTACACCAAACGAAAGATTGAACTTTGGTCTATAAATAGATATAAAAAAGTCTATTGAAATAATTCGAATTATAACAGATATCTCGAATGCAAAATGTGCTGTTTTATTGGTTGAAATCTGACCAGTTGCAAGGGACTACAAAACACCCCACAACTTTAGAACTATTTGTCCGATTTTTGATTGGATGGCAGTTTCAGATAGGTAAAAGTTTGATGAATCCTTCAGTATACAGATATAACTCAGAAAAAATAACGGGCGGGCTGTAGGGAGAGACATAGAAACAGGAATTAAAGGTAGTTTCGGAGGATTAAAATTCGCGGGACATTGGCTTTTAGAAAACTCAAAAACTGCAACGATGATTACGTATGTAAATATACGTTTTAGAAAAAACTTTAAATGCAAAAATTAAAGTTTAGAACATTTCCTTTCCAACGGTTTTTTTATTTATTGCGATTGGATGATTTTTAGTGGATGAAATATTCAAGTCAAGTTGAGTTGTCACAGACTACACAATTCACTATGGCAGGGCGTTGAGACCACTCGAATTGAGTGGTCTGACAGTTAGAGGGTTAAATTAAAGTTTTACTTTTATACTTTATTTGCTTGAATATTATTATTAAAATAACAACCTGATACACTTTAATGTAGGCCTACATACATTTTGATTGTAGCAGTCATTCTTTTTAACTTAAATTAAAATGTAAGATGTTCCTAAATACATCTTGAAGAATCACTTCTGTTCTAAATTGCAATTTCCAATTAGCTATAACATTTTATACTTGAACCTTGGTTCAACTTGAATATTGGTATACTTACTAAGTTAATCAAAAACTCATTCAAATAATTAATTACATTTTATGTAGGTATGTATGTCTTACAAAATCACTTAAATTGATCTAAACTAAGGTTTTATTTATTTTGAAATGAAAACTTCTATAGGCGCTGAAAAAAAAGATGGGGAAAAGTACAACTTAGCGTCAGCACGAAATACTTGTAAAATCGGTTAGAAACGCTAATGACTTAAGTGATCGGATAGTTGCCGGAAATAGAATAAAAATTATGGTGATAAATAATTTAAAGTAGGCAATTTATAAATTAAATTATTAAGTACTGATTATGTATATGATTCCGTATATCACATTTTATATGAATATATAACATTTCTGATCATTTTCATTCTCAATTATCAAAAGTTGATTACTTTTTATGTTATCATTCATTTATTAAACCAATATAGCCAACAATTTATATTCATGACAGTTTTCACTTCTGTTGGCAGTCCCAATACTGCTTTTATGGTTTTTTATGTTTTGTATGTTACTGCTGTTCCATTGACTGCACCATAATGACTCATACACAAACTTAATTTTATTCATTGTAGCCCACGGATCAGTTTTATAATTATTATAAGTGATTTATACTCACGTCAAATAATCCTCAATAATTGAGGATTAATCAACGATCGTTTGACGTGAGTATAAATAACTTATAATATAATACAAAGATAAATACTTTTCATACACCAAATTTACATGCATAGTTTGAGCCTATACTTAAGATAAAACATTAGTTTTAATGTTTAAATTTTCTGCTTTAGGTTTGTTGTTTTTTAAAAAATAGCAGGCGTAAAATTTTATATTTTTGGTGACTATCTTAACTGTTAACATTTGTCTAATTATATCTAGCCTACTTTATTCATTTATAAATTACAAAACAAATGAACTTTATTATTAAATATATTCTGTAAAAATGTTTAGCATTATATAAGTTTTACAACACATGGAATAACTATTTTATGCCTACTATTTTTATCATCTTTAAGTAGGACCAACCTGAGTGTAAAAAAGTTAAATCCTGTTAGAAAATCTAATTTAAAAAACATTTTTTTCAGGCGTGTTCAAGAAAATGGAGATGGGCAGAAGAAAATTGATGGAGACCAGGATTAAATAAAAATATTAAATGTACTTATTTCAATAATTTTTATTTGAAAATAAAGTTTAAAAAAAAATAAAACTTTTAGTGTATTGATTTCATATCACCAAGGTTAGCGTGTTGCCTAGCTAGCTACCAATGGAATCTCATCCAACATATTATATAGGTAGAAGCCTATTGGTGTATTTGTTTTCTGTGCACTAAAGTACTCCCCTGTTTTCATTAGTTCAACAAATATGAAATAAAAATAAAAAGAAACACTTAAGGTTTAAAATTAAAAATAATTATTAGTTTAAGAAAAAACCACACACGCAATGTTTTGAAAGTTCTACAAATATATTTCAGTCTTGCCGACCATGATTTCACCAGCAGCTTAACATAATATACTGACTGGTTTTTCCTTTAAAATTGAGTTGATTGTACCTTTAGTCAATAGTAATAATTGTAACTATTAGTTTGATATGCATAAGATAATAACACGTATTGCACTTATTAATTGCTATGTTGCGAAAACAGTAACAATTTTTATTGCAATCACAAGACCATTTTGTTGGCATAAATCACATTAATTTGTATCATAAAGCTAAAATTTAATATATATATATATATATATTTTTTAAATCAGTGAATATGACAGGAGTGATGTGCATTAAATAACATAAATATATAGATATATCAAATATTGAAATAGGTATAAATTACCTCTGCTACACTGTCTATCCAATCCTTGATTATTTGTCGTGACAACAAATTATTAGTCACAACAAATAAATAATCAAGGATTGGTTAGACAGTGAAACAGGTAATTTATACCTATTATACAATATTTGTTATCATTTCCAATACGGGGAGCTTACATAATGAAAAAGAAAAAAATATAGATATATATAATTTATTTTCATGTCAATATGAAATGTTTGGTAATATGTGTATGTTATACACAATTAACTGAGGTACATTTAATAGCTGGTTGATATCCAGAGATATCTATTTCATTTTCTCCTGGAATCAAAGACATTTTTTGGATGTGGATTAGATAGCTGATGGATATCTATTTCATGCCAATAAATTGTCAAATATATATCCATTAGATGTGCAATAGATAGCTGATGGATATCTATTTCATGCCAGTAAATTGTCAAATATATCCATTGGATGTGCAATAGATAGCTGATGGATATCTATTTCATGCCAGTAAATTGTCAAGTATATCCATTGGATGTGCAATAGATAGCTGATGGATATCTATTTCATTCCAGTAAATTGTCAAATATATCCATTGGATGTGCAATAGATAGCTGATGGATATCTATTTCATTTTTTATATAAATGGAATGTCACAGATATCCATTGGATGTCCATTAGATAACTCATGGATATCTTTTTTGTTTTTTACATCAATAGGATGTCCAATAGCTAAGCTACGGATGTCCTTACATATCTACTCTGGATATCTGTAGATATCCACTGTGGATATCCACGACCATGGATATTAGAGGACATTACTCCGTCCAATGGATATACATTGGATGTATACGGATATCCACCGGATATCGTAGATATCCAACACGGATATCCATATGGATATACATTAGATATGCTTGCGCTGTGTGGGTGTAAGCTTTGATTATTATTATAATATAATCAAGGCTGTAAGATGCTTGAGATGCTTGTTCTAACAGCACTATCTAGTATTTAAAACATCAACTACTAGCAGAACGATTTAACACGAGAAGAAAACTATATCTGCAAACAGAGTGAGAGCAACTTACTGTTCCACAGGTACATATTACCATTGTATTTGGATCCATGATCTATGATATTTCACTATCAAATAAACGTCTAATTCTTTGATCTATGATATTTCACTATCAAATAAACGTCAAATTCTTTTATCAAAGATTTTACATCAAAGAAATTTGACGATTCTTTGACGAAATAATTCGTTCATCAAACTTTGTCGAATATTTGACACGTTGTAAACTTTGACAAAGATTTTCAAAAAAGAATAAGTAAGAATAAAGTACTAAAATAATATAGTACGCATTTTTTAGGAAACCTCCTAACTTCTCAATATACGTTGTTACAGTTGCCATACATATTCCTTTCGCTGTATAAATACATTATGACGAAATATAAAATATGGAGTGTTGAAGCTGTTAAATCTTTAATTCTAAATTACGAAAAAGAAGAGTGTTTGTGGAACATTCACATTAATGCCTATAAAAACCACGATGCAAGGCAAAAATCCTTAGAACATATTACAAATGTTTTACAGTCTGCAATGTCAGATTGTAGTATAGATGTGAAGAAAAAAATAAACCTAAACATAAACCCAAAATGTATTTAGTTAATAACCCAGCTGATCAAAGAAATTTAACGGGTGTAATAGTTATGTATGCAAAGATCATTGATAAAACTTTGACCAAATATTTGACGAATAACTTTGACAGTGTAATATGCCCCTCAGTGTGGTTGCACTTTTTAAATAAAATCTATGTTACTCCTAACGATGTATATAAAAATAGTAAATCAAGTGTTCAGTGTTAATATCGTATTGTTGGGAAAAGTACTGTCAGCGAGATACTGCCACCTGGCGTATTAAATCTAAAACTATTTCAAATTATTTTGCTATTGGAAAGTGCTGCCATCAACTTCCGAATTGTAAACTAATGTTATTGTTAACTATTAATAGTTATGTTGGTAATTAATGAAATTATCCAATAAATCTTTTAAGAAGTTACTACATGTAAGAGTAAATACTTAAAAACTGCAATCATTTTAATGTAATTTCAAAGTTACCATTATTTTTTGAATCGATTTCATTAATCGTTAAAAAATGTGGATGTAATCAAATTTCAAAATAAAGGTTAACCATTTTAAAGTCGAACATGTCTTTACACTCTGTCTACGCCTATTGAATTTTGTGTAACTTCCCGATGCGGATAATAAATAGTACGGTAGTTATTTATATTCTGTTTGAAACAGCAATCACGAACGTTCTGTGTCTTCAAGTCTGTACGATATTTTGGCGTGTTAAATCTGATAACGTATATCTCGTGTGAATTCAAGGAGGCAATTTTAAAGTCCAAAGGTAAAGTTATTTACCGTTTCTAGATTTTATCAGCCCTGCCATAAAAGTTATCTTGGTTTTTTATACTATAATATAGATTAGCCTTCACTTTAAAGTGTCATAAAATATTTAGTAGAGTCGAGCATCGATAGTCGATGTTTTAGTTTCGATTTTCGATGTTTTTTTACGTCGGTAGTGTAAAACTGTGTTTTTCTACATCGACTATTTTTATTAATGGATATGTTTTCGTTTGAGTTCTTATGATATAAATCATAGCATTGAAGTATTGAATGAAATCTATTAGTTTACAAAAAAAATACGGTTTCCTTCCTTATTTCATTCGAAATGTAAATACTATAAATATAAAAGATTAACAGGATTACATTTTGTTTTATAAAATACCAAAATAGTAATCGATGTTTTATTGCCGTCGATGTTTTCGGAACAGGTAATGTATAATTATTTGAGATTGTAAAACTGCTACACAATGTTTTAAAATGTTAAGATTTGTAAATCGCATTTATTAATTAGGTTTGAAAAAATCATAAACTTTTATTTTAGTTATACTGTTCTCGTTATTTGGCCTACCACAATCACAGGTTCGTTACCGTACTCACCATTCTTAAAAAAAGTCTTGTTTTCGAACTAAGAAAACTTTATCTTTTTTTGTTCAGTTCATACAGTACAACATGTTAAGTTGTAATATCAAATATTTAATTAAACATATTTTATTATAAAACTAATTTCGTTTACCGTTTATTGATGTTAACAGATGTTTTATATCAAAATGTTCCATGTTTCGCTTTGAAAAAATCTTTTTATATAGATTATAAAAATATAATAGGCCTAGACAAATAATTAATTTGACAGATCTTGTACATTATTGGACTGAAACGAGTAAATGATACCTTAACATTAAATTAATATGATGCCATATGTTTCGAGAATAGAAGACAAACCCTTGTCCATACAAATCTTCAATAAAGAGCAGGTTTTAGATTTTGTGCAAGGTCTACTGTTCACAGAACTGCTAGTATATACCATCGATGTATAAACACACTGGATCGCTGGCTGCGTGTATTGAAAACGGTCCGGCTGGCCTAGCCGCTTCCCCCACCACTGGAGGGACAGCAACAAGACGTGAAGCATTCAAAGTTAATGCAACGCCCACAAATGT
Organism: Philaenus spumarius; assembly: GCA_018207615.1. Lineage (NCBI taxonomy): Eukaryota > Metazoa > Arthropoda > Insecta > Hemiptera > Aphrophoridae > Philaenus > Philaenus spumarius. Next base: position 67,756 of record JAGFPH010003035.1, read on the forward strand.
TTTAATTAATTTTGCTCAGCTTCAACAACGGCACCAAACATTATTTATAAAATAATCATTTTAATTTCTAAACAATATTTAATTGTTATACAGTATGTAACACTTATTTTTATAGTAAACTTGTGGACCCAGCAATGCTTCGCTATTGCTTGATTTAATTTAAAAGTTAATAAAGTTATTCCATTGACTTAAGTGATCGAATTGTAAACTCTCAGTGTAAGCTTTTTTCTAAAGCCAGTTTGTGTCTTAACTGTGAGTCGAATTTAAAAACTAATATTTTGCGGGTAGCAAATTAGATTTTCAACAAAATAGTATTCTTGATTTTTTCCGTATCTCAAACCATAAGCTCACAAAATGACCGTAAACTTCAAATTTGTAAAAAAATCGTCCAAGTTTTTGTATTTCAACCATTTAGTCAACAC
>JAGFPH010003035.1:98177-122416 GCA_018207615.1 Philaenus spumarius
TTTTAGGTGGTTTTTACGTTCACTTTTTAATGTTTAGTAACTTCACTGTTCAAGGGGTAGTATAGGTTTATTGCCATTGAAATAGCTATCTTGACATTTTATAATTCTGACATGCATCATTACTGTTTTGGCAAGTACTTTCGGTCGATATTGTTGTACACTCTTTGTATTTTCTTTTAAATGCGTAGTTTTTGTAATATTGTAGTGTTTTGAAACTAGTTTAACCCTTTCAATTATTTAATGCGCTAAAACGTTCCGGTAAAGTGATTTCTGTTTCTTAAAAATATTTTGAGATATGATGTCCATATTTGGTTCACCCATTTTATATGTAAAGCTTTACCAGCAAACAAAAGTGAATTTATGTTTTACATTTTTTAAATGGCAGATGTTTAAAATCTTTAGTAATAGAATTTATTAAAATATTAGTTTCATGAACAATGTACAAGAATAAAAAACAGTGTCAAAAGAGCAAAATGTGAGTTAATTGTATCTAGTGTTTGTAAAACAACAGAGAAATTGGCTCATGCACAACTTGGCTAATGTAGGAAACGATCATGCCCTGTGTATAATATCAAATTTGAGTTCAGAACTTTGTAAAACATAACAGAACATGAAATACCGCAATAATAATAGAAATATATATTCCGTATTTCTGTTCATAAGGTAGATAGACATTAATTGTTGATAGGCTTAGAACTACATATTATTTTATATATATTATTTATTTTCTGTCAAATGTAGTATCTAGTTGTATTTTACCTTTTGTAATTATAGTGTGTTAAATAATCATGATCTAATAAAGAAAATTAGTTAAAAAACAACTAAAAATTAGTATCATTTGATATCACCAACTTATATACCAACGTTCCTATTGACGAAACCATCATAATTCTAGAAAATAATCTAAAAGAAAATAGCAGCTTGGGAAAAACAGAAATAAATGAATTGATTAATATCCTGAAAACTTGCCTCAATCAGAATTATTTCTCATTTAACAATGAAATATACATACATACAAAACAAAGGCCTAACTATGGGATCACCATTATCCGGAAAAATGGCTGAAATATTTTTTTAATGACATTGAAAACAAACACATAATGAATATAAACAACCAATTCAGGAAAAATCTAATATACTATCACAGATATGTTGATGATATATTATGCCTATTCAATGGTTCAACAAGACAAATTGATAACTTCAACAAATATCGAATATATTATTTCTCAAGACCATTTTTTCGTCGGTACGCCATAACTTCCTTAATACATCATCAAATTACATGAATGAGGCTTCATTTTAAAGCTTTCCTTAACCACTTCACTGGAAAAATATACAAACAGCTTAAAATTCATGTATTAATAACAAAAATTGATTAAAAAACGTTTATATTATACTTTGTATGTTCATAATGAAAGGCACCATCTATTAACCATCTGTTTAACTAGCATGACAGCTGTTAGTTAGATTGTTTACACTGTAAGATTGTATAGGGAAACTGTTATTTATAAACCAATGTAAATAAATAAACTTAATTAACTGAATTAAATCAACGTGTTAAATCAGGTAAATGTAGGCCTACTCTGAACTTGCGAAATATTCGCACGGGTCAGCTAGTATAAATAAAATTCACCCAAGGCTCAAGTTCATTTCAGAAATAGAAACCACCAATAGCATAATTATTTAGACCTAACCATCACAAAAATAGAAAATAAACACAACTTTATACACAAGATAATAGGAAACATCTTCACCCAAGGCTCAAGTTCATTTCAGAAATAGAAACCACCAATAGCATAACCTTTTGTTTAAGACCTAACCATCACAAAAATAGATAGTAAACACAACTTTATACACAAGATAGTCGGAAAAATCTTCATGGAAGATAAGACTACATATTTTTGTAACCTTTTTGGAAATGCGAACTTTAAGAAATGTTAATTTTGTGATGTATTTAATTTTATTGTTTTTATAGTGAACTGATGGAAAGAGACAAATTCGTTCTACTTTATCCGAAGGTTATATCACTAAATTTAATTGTTACAACTATGCAAAATCTCGCCTCTCTATGTTCATGGGAATTAATTATTTTAGGGTAGTTATCGCATTTTAAACCATTAAAATTTTAATCAAATACGTTTTCTGGTGTTGGTTCCTCTAGTGAAAATTAACTACTATGCAAAATATGGTCCCGATCAGGTAAACAGTCTAGGCCAGCGTAGCGTTCAAATTGGATGATAGATATGCACAGAATTTTTATTTTTTATTTAACAAAAGTAACACCAAAATTCTAATTTTTAAAATACACACTTTTGCAAATTTCAAATAGTGCGAATATAAAAAAAATCTGGCATATTCATAACAGCTTCATAATGTTCTTGTTCAAACTAAACATGCGATTTTGTGAGTAAATAAATGGTTAATAGTGCCTTAGTAGTGGTAGGTTTTTTAGTAAACAAAAAATGTACATACACAAAAAGCGTTTTAGAATGAGAAATTCCGTGTCACTGAACCAAAATCTAGGCTAAAGTTTAAATGTGAGATTTTATTTGATATTATACATTTAGTTTGTATAAGTTAATAATTCCTTACTGGTTAAATTAAAGAATAATTCCGATAACACGTTCGATACGACTTAACAGATCTTGAAGGCGGTCGACGTTTTATTACCATTAACATTCATTGTTTAATGTTCTCCATGGCCTGGTTACAAATTAAAGTTTCCTTGCCACTGCATGCTAAACTACAAACTATATTTGGCATTACTCGGGCTTTTATTATGCTCCAAGGGTTAAAGCTATGTATGCCGGCGATATTAATGCTTACAACTGAGGCGATATGATTGTGGGAGGCGTTACTGTAGGGTATAATAAACCGAAAGTAGAATTATTAGTTTTAATTAATATTTTAAAAGTGAAAACAAAAGTGAGTTTGTAAGAAAATGACAACCACTTATGACTTTGGCACCTATTGATACATACTCTGTACATTATGTTAAAATCTTATATTCTAAAGCGAGAGATAATTGTCTGTCTGCTAAATGGATCTGGAATCTCCGTCTAAGGATTTTTGATTTTTTGATTTTATATGGGGCTTTTGGCCACGAGAAATCGATTGGAAATGGTCACCAGTCTGGGAAAATTCGTTTTCTACGTCTTTTTATTAAATTAAAAAGTGAAATTTGTCCATTTTAAACAATACAAAGCACAGCTGATGCAATGTTTTCAATTTCATTACAATAATCATCTGTTTTCTTTTAAACGAAGCACAGCTGATGCAAATGTTTTCTTTTAAACTGTATTTTATTAGAGGTAAGCCTAATGTTGTATCTATTTATAGTTACCATGGCAACGAATACTTCTGCTAAATAAACATACCCTTTATTTAGTTGTTTAATGTTATAGGCCTAACCTAAACGATGTTCACGGAAATTTGCAATAATAGTTATTGAAATAATAGCCCTGCTTATAATCGAGCTTTAGCTCGGTCTCCTGGTACTATTACATTAAAACAATGCAGGTGTAATGTTGGGATACAATATATATATATATATGTTTTCATGCAACAATAATTTCTTAAACCAAAAAGAAAAACTAATTCCGTTTAAAACGTTTTAAAATCAAATTCAAAATTATGCCCCTCACTCTATGAAATTATTCGACTATTACGTTCTCTGAATTCCACTAACTGTCGAATAGTTTAATCGTTTATTATGAGATGATCGGTTCTTTGAGTCATTGGCCGGATAAATTAAATACTTTACCGCTAAGACATTCTGTCCTTGGTTGTTGGAGTTTGCTGGCGTGCGCACTTAAAAGGGCAAGCCAAAGAGGAACCCGAATAGTCTTTGAGATCAGTAGGTACTTTTATTTTAGCAAACTAATGAAACATAATGATTTGTTTATGTATATCGTTACACTTTTCGTTACACATTTTGTTACACAAAATAATATTGTTTAGTTTGTTGTGTTTACTTAAATCAGATAATTAAAATAAATTTAAGTTGTTCAAAATTTAAATTTTAATAAGAAGTTTATTTTCGAATCTATACTAATATTATAATATTATAAAGAGGTAAAGTTTGTTTGTTTGTATGTAGGGGGTAATCTTTGGCACTACTGAACCGATTGAAAAAATAGATTTACTAATAAAAAGCTACACTATCCCTGAGTAACATAGGCTATGCTACATAGGCTATGCATTTCGATAAATCCTTTTTTTACTTTCTCCCCCTATACCATAGTATATGGAGAAAGTATTGTATTCGTCAAAATTTTCGAGTTTGAGTTTTTGGTGGAAATATCCGTTTTGGGTCCCCCTGAACCTAAAAAAGTGGTTTTCGGAGTGATGTCTGTGTGTGTGTCTGTATGTGTGTCTGTGTGTCTGTGTGTCTGTGTGTCTGTGTGTCTGTGTGGATGTTATCAGACCTAGAGCCTAAACCAGTCGTCCGATTTTGATGAAATTTGGTATGGAGGTACTAATCCACGGTATCTCCAGGCGTTTTTTTCATTTTTGTGAATTTTTTATTTTTAAGGGTAATTTTCCCATAAAAACCCATAAAATATCGGAAAAATTAACTTTTTTCAAAAACGGCTCTAACGATTTTGATTAAAATTTTACAGTTTATTAGGGACCTAAAATACTATAAACTGTAAAATTTTAATCAAAATCGTTCGAGCCATTTTTGAGAAAAGTTGATTTTTCCATTATTTTATGGATTTTTATGGGAAAATGACTGTTAAAAATAAAAAAATCACAATAAATTGGTAATAGTATTTTTTTATTAAGTTTCTATAATGAGGGAGAAAGTATGTGTCAGTTTCCTGATACCGTTTATTATTTCAGTATTTGTAAATTTAGTCGGAAAAAATTCTTAGGTTAGGCCTAGAATGATAAACCAACACATTGCCACGCCGCACACGCGCAATCGTTTAAATTTTTAAATCTCTGGGTCGTAAGGTTTTTCGTCCCGCGTTGGGCGCGCACTTGCCACGCCGCACACGCACAATCGTTTTTTAAAATTTTTAATTTGAGTTTGCCCTTAATAACTTTGCGCGTATACGTGGACAAGAAATAGGAAATACGCTAACTTTCCTAAATCTTAAAAGATTGGTTTGTAATAAATACACTTTAGATAAAAAATACTAGCTCTAGTCAGACTCCCTCTCTGGGTCGTGTCGTTTGAAGTTATTTGGTCACACACAAGAAATAATAAACCTTATTCACTATCTTATTTTAGAGCACTGATTAACTTATGGTATAGGGTATTTAATTTATAAATAAAAAGAAATGAAAACTTGAAAACTAAACTTTTTTAATTTCAAAAACAAAAACAAATTAATTATCTTTCTCAAGTCATTAAAATTTCAAACAAGTATAGTATAGATATTTACACATATGATATTTTTTACACTTATATTGAAACGCTTTTATACCATTGTGAGAATAGGGAATATTCCTGAATGATTTTACTTTTACACTTTCCCCTGAATTTACTGTTAATTTTAATATTCTTTATTTTTAAATTTTATTATTGGATTACTTTTATATTATTTAAAATTTATATAGCTTGGTTATTTGTTACTCACAAATAATGATGATTTATCGCAGCTTTCCTCCTCGGTGGTTTAGGCCTTGGAATGAAGTCCTTGATCTTCTTCTTCCTTCCTCTCAGGATATCTCGTCTTCTTTGATGTAGAATGATTTCTTTCTTCAATCCCTTAGGATCCTTCTTCTTTAAATTATAGCGATTTATTACGGCCCGCTCAACTGTACCGGAGTTGGTGATATTCGCCGACCGACTTGCTGCTTCTGCAGATCTATACGTGGTCCTCGGGTGACTACCTTAACGCAACTGGATTTAATTTTTCTTCCCTCTACCGTGTACTTTGGAAATCAAAGTCAAGAGATTTACTCTTTTCTTTTTGACCACTTCGCTTCTCTGGTGCTTTAAAGGGTCCTTCTAGCTTGTAGAATTTTCTTTTATTTATTTAATTTAATTCCCACGCCTTCATTTTAATTAATCCACTTTAGTTTCGTAGATAATCAATTATTTAACTTTCCGTGCAATAAGTAATTGTATTGGTCTCGGTGGTGGTTGCATGACGTCATCTCTCCAAGCTCGCTCCGTACTGTTTACTTAAACACTGCCGGTTCTTACAAGATTTAATTAAATTTTGTATGCAAAACTTTCAAAATGCTCTAACTTTGTAACCCATGGTCCGATTTTGGATTTCTGCAGCTCATTGGATTCCTGACCATCTTCTGCTTTCTCCCTCCTTTGAGTGGTTGTTCTAAGGTTCCTGGTTCTCCAGTTATCGCCTTCGCTAGTTTTTCCTTAATTTCGAATTTTAAATTCTTCAAAATGGTCCAAATTCGAATTTTCTTGGTTCTATCTTATTCGTCTGGTTCCCAAATGTCCAAAACTGATCTTCTTTCTTCTATCTTCACATCGGGCACGGCTCTGTGGCCTATCCTATGTCTATCTCGAATTTTGGATTTGGCAACCCCCCTTTTTGGTTTATGCCCTTTTCTCACATGGTGTATTACAAAAATATATATACTACATCTTATTTAATACATATTTATTTCTGTAGAAACTTATTTCCCCCGATTTATTCATTTATTTTAATGTGTTTATTTTTGAGCCTTTTTCTTTTAAAATATTTAATTATATTAATTTATTGTTATTTAATGATTATTAATTATTTATTCTTTATTTTATCCCCAATTTAGATTTTCGAAATTTTCAAATTTGTGAATTTTAGCATTTTTTCTGCTACGTCTTTGCTCTATAACTTTTTCACTTTCTTAATTAAAACAATTCTGTTAATTAGATTATTATCATCTTTTTCTCCTCTACCCATTACATTTAAAATAACCTACTATTTTTATTTTTGAAAATATATTAAAATTTTACATTGAATTCTTTCACGGCGCATAGCAACAGACAGAGTTTTGCAATATTCGACAAAACCTGACAAGAATTATCCTGTCGATTTCCCTTAGAATAATTCACTCCGCTTGGCTACTATTACTTTTAACATAGGCTAAGCCTGCAATTTATAAAATAATTATTTTAAATTATTTACTTCCTTCTTACACCCAATTTTCCTTTGATATCTCTTTATAACATGTTATTTTACTTATTACTAATTATCAATTTACATATTTAGGCCTATTGGCTTCTATATACAACTTTTAATGTTAGGCCTAATTATTCTAGTAATTAGCCCATTTGTCTCGGGTTTTTGCCCGTGGCAACATGTATTTACATTTATTACCATAGCAATAAATTGAATAAAATAACAGATAATATAGTTGTTTGCCCCAGTATTTCCATTAACAGCTGATTTCAAAATTTGAAGCAATTATTTTTGTATTTCTAGCTTTTAGGTTAGGGTTTTAAAGTGTGGACCTGAGCCTTGCTGGTTCTTTTAACCATTATTATAACTGCTGTTATAAAATATAAGAAATAATTTAATTTGAACATTTATATTATTTGCCATGTTAGTTATGAGGTTATTATTAATCCTACGCCTTTATTATAAATAAAACATAACATATGTTTTTAGAAGGTTCCATTCGGGGGAGTGCGGAGCACGCAGGGGTCTCCCCTAGTATGAAATAATAAAGTAGTAATATTAACGATAAAGTTTGTAAACACAACTCCTCCCTTATTTCTGGACCAATTTTAATGTTTGAGGTTTCAAAAAATTCGTCTCATTTCGTAGTTTTGCAATAAGGTTTTAGATGTCAAAAATTCTTATCCTTAATGGCGTCAGCTTATCTCAAAGGTCGGGTTTTCCCCATAAGATTAACATGGAAAATATTTAAAAACCATTTCTATACAAAACAGCTGTTTATAATAAGAAACAAACTAATCCAGCTGATTTCGTGGATGTAAATAACGATGATTAAGTATTCAGAAGGTTATAAAAACATTTTAATACAAAACAGCTGTTTATAATAAGAAACTAACTAATACAGCTGCTTTGTGGAAGTAAATATTGATTTTTATAAGGGAGGAAATGAATTATTTATTCAAATTATAAAATTTACGAACTAATTTGTTTTGAACATTTAACATTATTTACCATATTAGTTTTGAGGTTATTATTTATAACTTTTTTGTTACGTTTTTGATTAAGTGTAGACCTAAGCCTTACTGGTTCTTTTAACCTTTATTATTACTGCTGTTATAAAATATAAGAAATAATTTGATTTTAACATTTAACATTATTTACCATCTTAGTTTTGAGGTTATTATTTATCCTACACTTTTATTATAAATAAAACATAACATATGTTTTTAGAAGGTCGCACCGGGGGTTGGCGTGCGGAGCACGCAGGGGTCTCCCCTAGACTACATTAATCCTTGAAATTTTAGCACTACTGCAGGATGACTGAATTACTTGTCCAGCCAGCTGCAGTTGGAACCTGTAATACAGTTGCGCAGGTACGAAACTAGTGATTTACTCTGCTCCCCTACCCAACTATATTAGTCTACTTTAGAAATTGGCATACATTAAGTACATATTAAAAAATGTTACATTACTGAAAGATTATTTTATTTGCGATATAGATCGTTTTTGTGATTTACTATTGAAGTTACATGTGTCGAAATTTAAAACTATCCAGTATTGCTGTCCTGAATCAAAACGGAATGTTTTTTATCAGTCGGTCCCAGTCTTGTGACGTAGTCAAATATCCATCAGTTGGGGCGACGTGACGGCCTGAAAATATATATGGTAGTACTGATAAAATCTAGAGACTAAATACCTCACATTTTCTACGCGATTTTATGAGACATACACCATTGATCATGAATAATAAAATAGATCATGCATACAGGGGTTGTGTGCCGAGAAAAAGGTTGTCGCGATAATAGTGCATGATCGCGCCGCGAGGTAGCGCTAGGGAGAAATCATTGGTAGCATTGGTGTTTCACGCAGCTTCCATCGTTTCCCCAAAGATAAAGCAACTATCGTCGAATTTCCAGTGGAACAAAATATTGCATTGGATCGGAGTTCTATTAGGTTATCCAAATACAATGCATACACGCTAAATCATTACGGACTTCGAACACTAAGTCAGACTGAACACGCTAAAACATCGTCGAGACTTTAAGTAGTGATCCGTTAAGACACGAGGTACTCATTGTAGTACTACTTTTGTACACCGCAACGAAAAGTTAGGCGAATTGCAATATACACGAAGAGGTAAAACCCGAAGCCACTCTCCTTTATTTTTAAAATAATAATATTAGTATTGAAAAAGTATATTTCTTTATGTTCCTTGTGAGTCGGGTTTAGTATTTAATTGTGTTGATTTGTCTTTCATTACATTTATTAAGATACATATTTGAAGGTCAATGAGTAGTTTTTAGAAAAATGTATAGTACGCTATCTATCAGTAGATTATCTTCTCCTATTGGTACATATAGTGCCAAGTAGCGTGAAGCGTCACTTGAGCATGCGCTGTAACGTCTTACCATCTCCTACTCGACTGTCAGTGTTCAGTACAGTCACTACCAAAAACTGTTGATATACAATCAACACGACTACATAGCAGACATGAATTAGATAGGTCAGGCGGCTCTGACTGTACTCCGCCGCGAGAGGGGAAATGTGGTGGGAGCCGGCGTAGGAGACTGGCACACCCCCTCTTCGCCCTCCATCCTAATTGGCGATACCTGTACTCCTAATGTACAATGTAATGATATATGTGCGATATTAATATATGTGCGACAGTCTCTAGATTTGATCAGTACTACCCAGTGGCGGCTGGTTAATTATTACCTTGGGGGTTCAAATCTACGGGGAGGGGGTCCTGCAAATTTGTTTTTAGTACTAAACATAAGAATTTCTACTTTTAGGCCTGTTTTTACTAAAATTTGGTTGTTTTAAGACATCTCTGAAAAGCTTGCAATGAGATGAAATCGGGTTACAGTTTTCATGATAGATTGGAATATAGATATTAATTATAAATGGAAAATTGAGAACAACATTGTCTTACATAGAAGCCTATACTTTATTAATTAGTTTATTTAAGTGTTTAGTTCATAAAGTGACTCATAAATAATGAAGTGACACAAATACCTGTGTACTTTAATAGCATACTTTTCTTGAAGAGGTAAAGAAGAAAAGTTACCCTTAGCAAAGGTGTAACGCTGTTCATTCTAATAACAACACTGAACTGCAATAATATTATTTAATAATATGTCCACACTAACACAAACTTAATCCATGAACTTCATAGAATGCACAATTGACATAACCTATAAATCAAAGAAGTAAACAAACACCAACTACGTAAAGGAAAAAATAGGCGTAAGGTTTTTTTTTACAAAACACTGTTGTGAACTGCAGCTTCGGCTATCTTCGGAAGGAGTCGGGAGTCGCTGCATTTAGATTGCAGCGAAAAACAACGTTGAAACAGCTATTCCCCCACCGTTCCCCTGTACCCCTCGCCTAGGCCAGGAGGTTCGTTCTTTGAATTGAACCAAGCAGCTGAAAACGACGTAGGAGAGCTGCGCTTTGTTACTCTAAGTCGTATTTTAACAACTTTTCAATCTATATTGTTAGATTTATGAAAAAATTACTAAATATTTATATTTGTTATAAAATATTATGTTATTAACGCAATTTGCTTGGGGGTTCACTGAACCAGTGAACCTATAGCACGAGCCGCCACTGGTACTACCGTATAATATTTTTAGGCCGTCGCGTCGCACCAACTGTTGAATTTTTGACTAACTAAAAAAAGTCACAAGACTGGGACCGAACTGAAAGAAACGGAAAGATATTCCGTTTTGATTGCGGATATTAATCCACATTTACAGTTGTACCGTAATTCTCTGGATCCGCTTTCTAGAATTATGTCAGAAAAGTTTTGTTTCCATGCGCAATTTTGATTATCAAAAAAGTGATATATTTCTAAGTAGATGGGCAAATTAGTTCATATTTTGTAAACGTATTTGTTATGCAAAATATTATCAGTGTACAAAACTTTACGGTAATATTTAGTAATAATAGTAATGTTGCATAAACATCAACTAAAACTCAATTTAATTACGGTTACAGTATTAATTTAAAATATTATAAGCCAATTGTGGCTGTTGCAGAAAACTGCAAAGAAATTGTATTTCTATTTATTTGGTAATAACTCATTTATTCATTGACATACAGAACAATAAAATCGATACCATTTTATTTGTAATTACAAAATACAACATTTTTGTCTCTTGTAAATTTTGTGTCAAGTTACAAGAGCAAAATTTTAAACGGCCGCCATTTTAAAAACATAAATTCAACCGTTCTCATTCTAAAAGTAAAGGAAAACATAAACGTAACAGACAATTTTATTAAATTTGAACTCGTTTATCTTATCTACTTTAGAATTACTTTAAAACAAACAAACAATATTGTACTAACTGTACTTTGATTTTATTTTTACCCAAGGAACAAAACTATACAAAGCGGTTACAAAGAGTTAAGTGACAACCTGCCTCAATATTATGTCTTCAATTTGATGTATAAATACTAAAATTTGCAAATAATTTATAAAATATTCAAGCTTGTAGTTTGAATAAAATTTATCTTTTAAAATATGTTTCCATATTAACAGCTGATTGAAGATGTTCAGTGTTGGTACTTTAACGAGCTGTTTTCTCTGATACATTTATTCTATACTTATTTTATACTTTAAACAGTTACTATTTTTGTTTATTATTTTTAGGTTATCTTTGTGTTTGGGAATATGCCATAGTATACTGGTTCTTTGTAACCTTTATGATATCTATTTTTATAGAATATGAGTAGACATTTCGGCACTTTAGAACCAACGTGGCTGCGGGTGTCATGGCGCCTGGTATCATGGCGGATTCAAGATGCCAGAGGTGTTGGCGGGGGTGGTGGCGAATGCTGGGGTGGGGCGGGAGCTTTACGCGGGTGGAGGACTCTGCATAAGGTACTATATCAAATCCCACTAAAGAATACCGTTGCGAGGCGGCCAATAGGATGGGCGCGCAGCGTTGCCATATCTACTAGCCTCGAACACTCCTGGTATTTACCGCTCGAGGCTTGATCACACAGTTAAAAGAATTATAAATGCGTTGAGTCAGCCGCAGTCAGTTAGAAGCTTGGGATGAACGTGACAACGTGATTGGAGCGTTCAAGGTCTCGGTGAACACAAGCCCGTCCCTCAACGGTATTCTTTAGTGGGCTTTGATATAAGCACCTTACAGGGAACGGTTTCATGGCATCGGTGTCACAGCGTCATATCATTGTATTTGGATAACCTAATAGAACTCCGATCCAATGCAATATTTTGTTCCACTGGAAATTCGACGATAGTGGCGTTATCTATTGGGAAAACGATGGAAGCTGTGTTAAACACCAATGCTACCAATGATTTCTCCCTAGCGCTACCTCGCGGCGCGATCATGCATTATTTTCGCGACAACCTTTTCCTCGGCCCACAGCCCCCGTATGCATGCATGATCTATTTTATTATTCATGATCTATGGTCATATGCACATGCATCCTCGTGATGTAACCCGTGTATGTGTTTAACCTAATGAACTCCTATGTACAAGTTCTTAAAACATGTGTGTAAGTAAATTATACTATCTAATAATTTGTGGCGGACAGAAGATAGTACAATGTATGATAAAAACATACAACGGACTTATTTTATAATACTAGAGACTGGACTAAACAAAAATAAAATGGATTGTTCTCAAAAGCTGTAACCCTGGTGTTTATCAAATTAATAAAATAGTTGTGAAGAGACACAGGAGTCACGCTAGTTTACGATATTACACAAACTACATTACATTTCCGAGGTAATTTCCCATTGCTGAGTAACGAATGGGTATCTTGAGAAATGGTTATCTATGAGATGTACTAACCTGCAGTTTCTTGGAGGTGCTACAGTCACTCTTGAAGGGCTGCCACTAGGATTTGGAATCATACACGAAAATCCTTTTAATAACGTCACCTAATTTTCAATCATTTTGACAAGAAAAAAACACCTACATTCTTGCTGCAACCAAGTCACCCAAAGCCAGGTGAATCACATTTAGTCAATGTTTTTGAACATTTCATTGTTACGTCGGAAGATGAACTGAATCCCAAATATATTTGGCTGCGAATGGAGGAATGGGGTTTGATTGTTTCACATTCAACGCTGTGCTTGGACGATTGTGATGTATAACGCGTGATCTGCATATATATTTATGTTTACTAGTAACATGTGTTTTGTTTAGGATGCAAATATTCAAACTGTGTGCAACACATACATAGTTTGTGAGTCTACTACCACTAGGATCCGCTGATTGGTTGTATTTGTGTATTTGGAAACACATTGATCTGATTGATCAGTCAAAATTAAAACTGAAACTTTGATTAAACAAAAAAATGTAAATTGTGTGTTTAAGACCACACGGAAGAAGCATAAACTGTTTAACACATCTTACGAAATGAAGAAGCACAATGTCCATTTCAGAGGTATTACCAAGTAAACCGTTTTAACACAACTAACGAATTGAGGAAGCACAATGTCCATTTCAGAATTATTATTAATTCGACCACCCAGCTGAACCGCTGACGTGAGTTGAGCAAATTTCCAAAATTAAGTTTATAGGCCTATGTTTTTGGGTTTCAACCAACAATTTGGAAAATGTATCTATTCACGACCGTGCTGAATAGCTGCAAAATGGTTCGCACGCCATTCCGCGTATTGGGAGTATCTTCAATACACAAAGCATTGCGTGCTTCGCACGCCAACCCCCGTATTGGGAGTATCTTCAATACGCAAAGCATTGCGTGCTTCGCACGCCAACCCCCGTATTGGGACTATCTTCAATACACAATGCATTGCGTGCTTCGCACGCCAACTCCGCGGTAGAATCCACCACATGGCTTTGAACAGGGTACTTCTATGGTATTTTACGTTTTGATCGATTATGGGGGAACCAAGCGAGCTTTAAGGTTGCGTAAAAAACAAAATTTGCAGAATAACATCCTACATTTATATTTGTAGAAAACACTCAAAAACAAATTCATTCTCGTAAGAAAAATCTCAAAACATAGTTACTTCCGGTCAAAAAACATGCTTCCGATTGATGGATTTTTTTGGCTAACGAACTCGTCCGAGCGATGTAGACAACCAACATGTGTACCAAATTTGAACCAAATCGACTTAAAGTGCGGCCGCTAGAGTGCGAACACATATATACACATATATAGTGTACTAGCTGACCCGTATGGCGTTGCCCGTGGCGGTTGGTATTTTCAGTCTTTTTAACGTAATTGTATTCTTTTTAAGTGTTCAGTCAGTGAGTGGTATTTGGCTTATATATATATAGATCTTAAATAATAAAAGCACTATTGTCATAATAATAAAAGATCTGAAATTGTGATTATTGTAACTTTGATCCCCCCAAGCCCCTCCTAAAATTTCGAAATTTGTCATAACCTTTCTTAGTGAGCACCTATGGCCCTAGAGGAAGCTACATACCAAATTTCATTCCAATACGTTCGGTAGTTTTGAAGAAATCGTGATTTAATAACTTTGATCCCCCCAAACCCCTCCTAAAATTTCGAATTTTTTTAAACCCTTTCTTAGCGAGCGCCTATGGCTCTAGAGCAAGCTACATACCAAATTTCATTCCAATCTGTTCGGTAATTTTGGAGAAATCGTGATCTATTCATTTTAACCCCCCCAAAATCCCGTAAAATGTCCAATTTTTCAAACTCTTTTCTAGTGAACACTTATGGCCCTAGAGGAAGCTACATACCAAATTTCATTTCAATCCGTTAGCTAGTTTATGAGAAATCGTGATGAGTGAGTCAGTGAGTGAGTGAGTGGTTTTTCGCTTTCATATATATAGATTTATATATGATTTTTGATGACACACTAAAACGTGTTCTGGGGACAATGATCGGTGCTCATTTGCTACT
Source organism: Philaenus spumarius (assembly GCA_018207615.1). Classification (NCBI taxonomy): domain Eukaryota; kingdom Metazoa; phylum Arthropoda; class Insecta; order Hemiptera; family Aphrophoridae; genus Philaenus; species Philaenus spumarius. The sequence continues at coordinate 113,147 of JAGFPH010003035.1, forward strand.
CCCGACCTTAGGTCTTACCATAAGGGCCACTGCAATAGCTCATTTTTCCTATGGAAATTCGTTACAAGTAAACTATTTTACTCCGCTATATACACATGTGTACTATATATAGTAGAGCGTGACGGAATTTAGCGTTTCAGAAATTGCGTGGTGGGAAAATCCGATTTATCGCCAGCAATTTTTAGGCGAGGAGCGCCTGTATAAGTTTACACTTCAAAAACTAAAAGAGTCGAAATTGTGTTTAAAAATGTGTTTTAATTGTGCACGTTAACAAAGCTTTCAGGACCTCCCTTTCTCACGGGTTAGTATTCCATACCACTAGACCCTCTCTATTCATTTAGGCTACAATATGCTTCAGTCCCCTTTTACAAATTTCGGGTGCGCCAGTGACATTATCTCCATAGAAAAACAAACATTGGTAGGAATATCCTTTACAATTCATAAATAGCATTCGAGAAAAAATTCAGTCAGTTATTTTAAAATGTTAAAACAAAAATAGAATGTTTTTTTAGACAAGTGAAACCGATATAATTGTACAACTTTATAAACGTTATATTTTGAGAAGGCATTTCTTCTAAATTTTTATTTCTCTAAACAAAAAACAAAAACAAAACGAGAGCAAAAACTATAACTTCGTATATCCTTGTTGGGAGTAAATTGAATCTGTTTGGTAAATGTGGACATTGATATTTCAATCTATACTTGCACACGGCAGTAGTGGGATGATCCATGAAACACGATAACTCAATTGTAGCGTCGTTTAATAACGGTGAAATTACAAATAAAACCAATTAAGCATGGGCCATTGTGACGATACTTGGTCATTGCATATAGTGGAATACATTAATTGTACACTGTGTTTTATCTCCATACAGCCATGATGTCTATATGCAAAAAGATATCATGTTTACAATCTTGTACATAGAAGATTACCATTCATTCATTTATAACACAATAATTCTAGACTAGCAATAATTAGGGAGATGACATTTTGCAAATAGATAAGTAGATGCTAAGAAAGGCTTTGAAAACCAACCAAATGGAAATGGGTTAGATCTTTTTTTTTAAATTAATGAATCCAAGGGAACAGTAAAATGTGCATTTGTGTGGCTGTTTTGGGCATCGACAGCACCTAGGCTAGATGCGGCGACGTTTTCGTGTTATATAAAAGCATGCCACTGTTTTTATAAACTGCACATTTCTGAAACTCTACTCCGCAAAACATTTCGGAAAGCTCTTCCTGACTATTTTCCAAATAGTATTAAACTACAGAAGTTTCTTTCATTGTCTTACTGAATACACCAAAACTACGAACTTTATACAATACTAGGGAAACCCCCTGCGTGCTCCACACGCCAACCCCGTTGAAACTTTCTATACACCTAATCATGTAATGTTTTCTTTATAATAAAGTTGTAGGATTAATAATAACCACAAAGCTAAGATGGTAAATAATTTTAAATGATCAAATCAAATTATTTCCTATATTTTATAACAGCAGTTGTAATAAAGGTCAAAAGAACCATCCAGGCTCTGGTCTAAACTTTAATAAAAATCTAACCTAAAAGTTAGAAGTACAAATAGTTGCTTCAAAGTGTGAAATTAGCTGTTAATAGAAATCAGCTGTTTTATCTGATATTTTATTCAATTACTTTCTCCACCCTATACGTAGTATAAGGAGAAAGCATTGTTTTCGTAAAAATGTTCGAATTTGAATTTTCAGTTGAATTATCTGTTTTTGGTGCTCCCAGAACCCCAAAAAATTGTTTAGTGCAATTATCTGTGTTGGTGCTGCCTGAACGTAAAAATATTTTTAGTGGAATTTTTTGTTTTGGTGCTCCCTGAACCCAAAAAAGTGTTTTCAGAGTGGTGTCTGTCTGTCAGTCTGTCTGTATGTATACACGACCAGAGAGGACACTATTGGTCCGATTTTCATGAAATTTGGTATGTAGGTACTAAACCCTAATATCTCCAGGCGTTTTTTTCATTTTTTGGAATTTTTAATTTTTAAGGGTAATTTACCCCTAAAAACCCATAAAAAACGACAAAAATGCAAATTTCTCAAAAACGGCTCTAACGATTTTGATCAAATTTTCAGTATTTATAGTGCTTAAGATTCCAAACTAAATGACACCACCCGCTTTTTTCAAAACTTCGGCGTTATATAATTATGGGGAAATGTTTAAAAATAAACAAGTTTGTGTTGTCAATCTAGCATCGCGGCGGCGGCCGCACGGGGTAGCACCACGGTAGCGAGCACGGCTAGTAATTCAAAGGTCGCGCGATCGAATCCCGCCTGGGACAAAAATTTTTTTATACGATTGACGTAGGTAGAATATTATTTTTTTGTTTTGTTCTAAAAAGTAGTAAAAAATATAGAGATTAAAAACAATATTATTTTGACTACAGTAAGTTGGGAGAAAGTTTGTGTCAGTTAACTGATACCGTTTATTTTGCTATGGTAATGAATGTAAATACATTCAAGAAATATGTGTTGGTTCACCAATTTAGACCTAACTGAAGAATTTTTTCCGACTAAATGTACAAATATTGAGATACAAAATGTTTTTATCAATATGAATTATAGCATGTTACTTAGGGATAGTGTAATTTTTTATTAGTAAAACTATTGCTTCAATCAGTCAGTAGTTCCAAAGATTACCCCTACAAAAAAAAAAAAAAATGTTATCTCTTTATAATACTAGTGTAGATTAGTTTAGGTACACGGCATTTTCTAAAAATAGGTTTTTATCTTCATAGTACTTGGAACTAAACAAATTGGACTACAAAACTGAACGTGTATGTTTAGCTTGGTTTTTACATTAATCTAGCTAAAAGCATCTCCTTCCTGCATTGCATTGTGTATCAGTACACACCCAGTGTAAGTAATTATAGTTTGAAAGTTTACACTTTTATTTTGTTCACTCTTTGCATAAACATTAATCATATACTCCAACAACATCATATACAGGATGTGCCAAACTATCGTGAACCACTATATATCATTTTTGCATAGGTAAAAATAAAATAAAAAGTTTCAATAAACAATGGTCCGCAAACGGTTCGTTTTTCATTTATACACTATTTAGTTTTTGTAGAAAAAAACTTAATGCCTTTGGAAGTAGATAATATATTGAGTTTTAATTTGATGTAGACATTTGTTATGTAATTTTTCATCGGGGTACATAAAATCCGAACATTGTTATGTATATTTTTAAAGTAGCTTCCGTTTAAAATTTTTAATGTTTAAATTTCTAAAATTGTTATTTTGAAAATATACAAGGCACTGTTCTGATTTGTTGTACTCTGTTAAAAATTTATATAAAAAATAATATGTAGAACAAAATTTATTTTAACTCAGTACCTTATCTACTTCCAAGGATAAATAAGTAATGAGCTTGGCTTGTGAGAAAGTAACTAGATAAAATGAAATCTGAACACAAAATCTCACAAGAAATACGTTTAAATCGAACGCGTTTCAACGAAAATGTCGCCATCCTCAGTGATGCACGGGCTACAGCAACCATAGTTTATAGTTATAGTACATAGTTTGGTTACTGTAGCCCGTGCATCACTGAGGACGCGTTTGAGGTTAGTAAACGTGGTGGATAAATTGAAAAAGAAGGGTTTCGTACCTGTATTTGATGGTACTTTTTATCTTATTTTTATAAAAGTAAAAATTCTATAAAATGGTTTCTGTTAGTTGCGGGACACTCTGGATCACGTACGACCAGTTCACGATGTTGTTAAATTGTCTTTAATTTACTCTTCCGGGTAATGTTTATATTTCAAATCAACTAAAGCAAATTGAAAGGAATGAGCGTGCAGTTTGTCCTGGCTGTGTAAGTGGGCTGTGTTCCAATCAATTCCTAAACTACCCAACAGATTTTGACAAGCGGCGTGTCAATCGAATTATCTCCAAATATGTTACAACACGATTTAGAAATGTCCATAGTTTTGAAGTTGTCACAACATTATTTGAGTTTGAACCTATCCATCAGATGTTAACTATTATTTCTGATTGCCTTACTGAACTGGTGGATTTTACTATAATTTTACTTTTTTGTGTACTTACAGCGTAGTGAAGTGTAGGTTTGATAATGCCTGAATAGAAAAGGCGAAACGTACGTCACCAGGGAATAAAAAAGAAAAATAAAGGACTGAGAGCTGTAAGTACACAAAAAAGTAAAATTATAGATGTTAACTAGTTGAGACAAAAATATTTTAAAACAAAGCAGGAATTAAAAAAAGGACTTAAAAAATTGTGTGATCGTTGGTAAGATTTTTATTTTTGTAATCATTATGAAGGATTGTTATTTTTGTTATCATCGTCAAGATGTTGATTTTTTGTGATCATTAGTAATTAGTACTAATTTTCAAAGAATAATAACGTACAATATTATTAATAATTCCATGTGGTAAACAAACTGAATTATTTTAAACATGTAAATTACATACCAGGTGTTCGAAAAGTGTGGAAACGGTTTAATATTTCGTATATAAGGAAAATTTAAAGGTAGATGTGATTGAGGAACCTCAATTTCCAAAAAATAGAGATATAACTTTATTCTATCAATGTTAAAAATAGTGGTTTATCCGCCATTTTGTAAATCCTTAAAATACTCGACAGATTTTAAGAAATGGGGCCATAGATTCAGATCAGGCCATATTACGCACGTTAATATTATCAAGTTCACAAATTAAAACATCTGGTGTGCACATCACACAACTTTCCTTACCAAAATAGATGCTGTATCAATTATCAAATTTCTCGAGCGAGAGATTGATGATACCATTTTCGAGTTAATAGGAATATCCGTTTCGAAGAAAGCGGTACTAACTTCAAAACGGTTAATCCCACGGACCTGATTTTGGTCTCAATCGATTTCTAACCTCACAAAATGTCAAATTTGATACCAAATACGGCTAGTTTAAAAAAAGACATTTTTACCCCCAAAAACGCCCTTTTTGGGGGCAATTTTTGAAAAAATGGAAAAAGTTGAGTGGGGTATCGTTTTTGACATTATTTTGGACGCTGAATCGAATGAGGCCATTTTCAAGTCGATAGGAGCAGCCATTTCAGAGATAAAAACAAAATAACTTGGTTTTTGTAATAACTTTTTTCAACGAATTTTTAACGGTCTTTCGCGTACATAGGGTGTTAAGGGGGTCGGAGTAGAGTATGTTAGCAAAGTTTAATCAAAATCGTTAGAGGGAATTTGGAGTAAATACAAAAAATGTGCTAAAAACTGCTCCCACGGTAAGACACCACCTCTGATTTGCTTCAAATTTACATGGGTTTAATTGTTTACATGTTTGAAGATATCCTGTAAATTTCAGTTAGATCCGTCCAGCCGTTTGCCCTGTGCACTCCGGACACACACACACACACACACCCTGACACACAGACACACAGACAGACCAATTGCCAAAAATGCATTTTTTTGACTCAGGGGGCCTTGAAACGTAAAGATATTATGAAAACTCGACATCGAATTTTTGGGTCGATCGCAATACTTACCTTACCTAGTATAGGGTAAGGAAAGTAAAACACTAGTGTTGCATCTGACGCGAAATGACCATGAGAAATTAGGCTAATTTCCGAGGGACTAGAGCTTCTATTAAACTCAAATATGTAAGTTACGGTTTGCACATTGACAAGAATTTTATAACTCTTTTGTAATTTCATACAATCTGTGAAAATAATATTATGTGAGTAACATAAAGTCCATACCTTGAATGATCGAATTGTCCACCAGCGTACTTCCGGAAGCGTTGCAGGTTGTAGGCGAACGTGCCGCGCACTGAAATCACTAAGTTTATAATGGTCTATTTTAGTCACTCTAAATCTACACAGATTGCACTTGATTTTACTAGCTTGAGTAATGTTAATAATTACCGGGTTCGCGTAGCGTGATTTATGCCCTTGCATGAAATCAAAACGAAAATAATAATATAAAAATGAAAAGGCGTTTGTAAGCTGTATTATCGAACTGTTTTCTTGTAATAACTATCTACCCTTGTTGGAGGTAGAACTGCGTTCCTAACCACGTGATACATTATGCCGATGACCATGGACCAATCGTGGATGACGATGACATCATTTCACCTTGGACAATTCTGTACTTGTATAATAAAGTAATTATTGTGGTCTGGTATTGATGAACGTAGTTTTATTTGTTGAGGGCAAATAAAGATACTAAACAACTATAGAAAAGGATTCCTAAATCTTTAATGTGAGTTTCGTTGCTGCTTTATAAATATGCAAATAATATAAAACTTTCTGATATAAATGTTTAACAATAAAAAATGCATACATAGGTAACATTTTTAACTTAAAATACGTTCAATTGACTCCATTGTGCAAGAAGAGCGAGTAAGTCGAATGGTAAGCGATGCGAATATATTGTCTTATTAGATTTGTATTGCTACTATTACGAGATAATTGTATTAGATACTTTATGGTGTCATCCTATCTGTGGTGATTGCAAACAAGTTTCTTTACCTGTCGTAACGCTGTTTAATGATTGATTTATGTGCAAAAACCCAGAGTAAATATTCGTAAAGAAATAACAAACTTTGGTTAAAAGTTTTGTTGAAACCAGTTTATGAACTAGATTGCCCCTTTAGATATGAATTTGACTTCCAACAGTATCCTACAAGTTTCTCTTTTAGGTAGAATTTTACTTTGTGAAAGACATATTAAATGTTTATACAGTATGACTTTAATACATTTAAAATAATTGGTACCAGCAACTGGCGCATACTTTCTCACAAACATATTTAAATTATTAAACAGATTCACTGTGACTTCATAATTGTATTAAAGTAGGAGAGTAACTAATGAATATTATTATTATTAACCAGAGAGAAAACTATTCCAACGATTTCGAACATATATACACGAAACATGCCAATTAGGCCTGTATAGATGCACGAAAAAAGGTTAGAAATTTTTTGAAAAATTACTCCTTTTTTGGCCAAAAAACCAAAAAAATCAGTTACTATTATTATTAGCTAAACGAGAATTTTTAGAAAGATGCTGTTTTTTTTTTTTGCATATAGTAGGGTACATTAAGGGCTACAAATAAGCAAAATTGTATCAAAATTGTTAGAGCCGTTTATCGAAACCTTATTTCGTGCATCTATATTGACCTAATTGACATGTTTGTTGCAAATTTGTTCGAAATCAATCGAATAGTTTTCTCTCTAACTTTGTGTGCATACAGATATACAGACAGACATACACACAGACAGACATACAGACAGACATTTTGTAAAAATTTTTGGACTCAGGGGCTCCCAAAACGAATATTTCCTCAAAAATCTCAACATAGATTTGTTTGCGATCAGTATACTTTCTCTATACTATAGTGTAGTGAGAAAGTAAAACAGGAATATTTCAGCCTAATAGGAAATAGTAATGTCATGTATGATAGCAATTCACAAAACACTGGAAATAGTTGGTAGACAATTTATCTCTGTATTAAAGCAATGGGTCTACGTTTAGGTATCTCATCTGGTCGGGTTTTTGTATGTGTGATCAAATTTGTTCGGCAGTTACAGTTGTAATATTTAGTTTGACTGAAATAGTCATACAAACCTGCAAAGTTTGTTGGAATAAAATTTGAACACAGATTCTTACAAATTCTATTAATTACTCAAACGCATTTCAATGTCGACACTTTAGTGATCTACTAGTTACAATTGTGGCGACCTGAGTGTACATACGTGAATGTTTATTTCGTTGTATATTTACTTGGTCACTAGTCTTATGGATGGGTTATCAGCCTGCTTGAAGCTGTGGTTAGAAATTGAGTGGCTCTCAACTTAGCGATCCCGGATCGGACTTCTGACAGGAACGACGTGATTTTATCGGTGCCTGATATTTCAATTACTTTAGTTGTTAATTAATCAATAATTGGATAATTAAGCATTCCGTGCCTACCGATACTGTGGTTCCGTTGGTGGTTAATTACTATTAGATTTCCTCATTTTATTATTATACTTTGAAAAGGCCTAGCATGGACGAAATGTTCTGACATTCCCTGTAATATATTAAGTTTATATTATTAATATTAGTATAAATGATACAATGATACAACGCTTTATACAAATGATTTCTAAATAATAAAACTGTTTTGGTGTTTGAATGTATAGCCAAATGTATAGATATCACCAGTGAAAGGTTTTACTGTTATGGATACTTTTTGTTTAATTCTTACAGTTTGCTTACAACTTGCTTAGATTTTAAAGTAGATGTACCTAAGAAAGATTCTGTGACCGATTCAGCTTACATGAACATATAGGTTAGAAGCAATTATTTAAATGACCAATTCTCAAGAGAAATATATCATACAGTAGCAATTGACAATCCCTATGCATGTTTGCAAAATGTTCCGTTTGATAAATTATTTGGTAACATCGACATCTCAAAGTATGTAAAAAGTGTATAATTATATACTACATTGTATAGGTTTATGTTTTATTATTGTAGTTGTATTTTATGTATGTAATTACGTATTATGTGTATCAATTGTGGTTTAGTACATACTTACAAATTTATTTTGTTATCAATGTATTTTCTATATATTAATTTGAAAAGATTTTTTGTAATCCGAGCGAGATATCGAGTTTTACTGGACCTATATACACGCAGTTGGTACCAAATTAAAGGTAATTGTCTGTATATTTGCCCATTTTGCTTGGATTTCAGCTACTGTATTACCCCACTAAATTTTCTAAAAACGGAAATTAAAATCTCTTATGGCAATTTAACATGGGGTAAAATTTCGAAGCCTATTCCGAGTGATATCTGGAGTTCTATTGGACCTATTTACATGCGGTTTGTGTTAAATGAAAGGTAATTAACTCTATTATTGCCCATTTGTCTTACAATTTTACCATTCCTTCATTTAATATTTTAAAAATGGTATTTAAAATATTTTCTATTCATTAACATTGTTTTTTCTGATCAACTGAATAGCACAGATCAGCTGATTATAACAGCCCATGGTTTATTATCATCTGGAGTTCTATTGAACAAATATAAAAGCACAGATCAGCTGATTATAACAACACGTCATGTTTTATTATCATAACATGGTTTGTTTATATTGTAATTAACTTCATTGAAGTAGGTTATGTGTAATTTTGCTATTGCTTAATGTACTTTAGGGTATATTTAATTTTGCTGTTGCTTAATGTACTTTATTGAAGTAGTTTATGTTTAATTTTGCTATTGCTTAATGTACTTTATTGAAGTAGGTT
>JAGFPH010003036.1:13110-40537 GCA_018207615.1 Philaenus spumarius
CCATTCTATTTGCAAGTAAAGACAAATTACAGTTCGCTAGTTAATTGGGCGGCTCTTATTTATCCAGAAGGAAGTTAAAAGTAACCGTTCGATAAATCACACGATTCAAATTACCCGTTTTCCCAGGAAAGGGAATCGTACAGTCAGCAATTTATTTGGGAATCGTATAATTAGGTACGGGTCTTATCCGAGCCGGGGTCAATAAAATTAGCATGACTATCCGACCGTTGTACCTCTATCTCGGAGTCCATCAATAATACCACACCGAGGCGAGCTAATCAGTAGGGCGGGGTACCGCTAGATAAACCCACGGCGGGTTCTTGATTTAGTTACAGCATTGCTTCCATTTATTTTAAGTTGATAATTATTGCCGTAGCTTTGAAAAGTAGCAAACCAGTATTAGAATCACGGAAACACGCTAAGGAATAAGGTGAAGGCGGTGAAATGAATCAAGGTAGGGTAAGGAAGTAAACCTCACGGAATATATCTTCTCTGAGATGTGCTCGTTTTTTAACTACGGATTGAGGATTAATATATCCCAAGAGTTTTATATCTGTTACTTAATTTTTTAGAGGACTAAAAAATAAATAATTCTACCATTGCAGTTGAGCAAATTTCCAAAATTACGTTTATATGTTTAAAAGGTTTCAAAAAAAAAAAACTATTTGGGAAATTAGTTTACTCACCAAGGCACTGAAGGTGCCTGCGTGTAGGAAATATATTAGTACTTTCCTATGGTACATTCAGTAGTACATTTCCTTGCGGTCTCGGATTATGGCAGCTTACAAACTCGCGAAGTTTGCATCTCGGCCGTCGGCCTCGAATCAGAAGATGTACCGGAAAATTGCCCACGTGGATTTCAACAGGGTAGTTTTGTTGTATTTTAAGTTTGATTTTGGTTGAACCAGACTGGCTTTAAGGCCGTGTATAAAAATACATAATAGTTCAAACAAACTAAAAAATACGCTTTAAAAGCAAACCGAACTAAAAATTTTAAAATAATTGTAAAAAAGGCGTGGGGTGTTTTTCACCAAATTTTACAAATATGTCATTGGTAGTTATTATAAAAATATAGTATAACGCACCCCACGCTTGTTTTACAATTATTTCCAAATTTTTAGTTCGGTTTGCTTTTAAGTCGTATTTTTTAGTTTTTTAAACTATTATTTATGTTCTTATTTTTTATTCTGGAGACCCTGATCGGTGCTCACTTACTACACCCAACAAAATTAATATTGCATTGTCATCGGTCCTTGATAAGTGTGCAAAGTTTCAAATCAATCCGACCATTTGAAGGGGTCAAAATCACGTCGTGATCTGGGGACCACGATCAGTGCTCACTTACTATACCCAAAAAATTAATATTGCATTGTCATCGGTCCGTGATAAGTGTGCAAAGTTTCAAATCAATCCGACGTTTTGAAGGGGGAGAAAATCACGTTCAAAGATTCCGTTACACAGATCCATACCAAGCTAATAAAAGCATATTAAAAACAAAACAAAACAAAATATGCAGAATAATCTCCTATAGTTGTTGTTATATATAAAACTACCAAAAAGTTTCATTCTAGTACGAAAAATCTCAATCAAAATTTACTTCCAGTAAAAAAAAAGTTTTTCCGATTGTTGGATTTTTGGCTAACGAACTCGTCGAAAACTAACGTGTGTACCTAATTTGCACCAAATCAAACATAAAATTCGGCCGTTAGAATGCGAACACATATACATACATAACATTTTAATGACACCCTAAAACGTGTTCTGGAGACCATGATCGGTGAACATCGGACACCTTAGGTCTCACCATAAGAGTCACTGTAATAGCTAATCTTTCCTAGGAACTCGCTAATAATTGTTTAAAGTACCCTTTTGTAAGCATGGATTCTTTTCAATAAAGTTTTGCTTAATAAATGCTTTTGAACTTTATTTCGATTTGCAGGAGCGTCACCATTCATTTCAATTGAGTACTTACGTTACATTATAAATAAATATCTACGAAATAGTTTAATTAAACTGAACAAATTTAAACTTACACTTGCTAGATAATACTGATAATTTTTTCAATTGATAACCATATTGAAACTGCCTTTCAAATTGTACAACAACAAAACATATCCTTGGGATACAGATTCTGGTCTTAACTCCAAATCCAATGTAAAATATGTTTTCAATTTGATAGAATAATTACGTAACTAAACCATCTACCCAAAATAAATCTAGCATCAAGTATGATTTGTTATTATTTTGATTTAATTAATCCTACCTTAAACTACTCGGTTTCAACCACAGACGTTTAGTGTTCTATGTAAGTTAAATCACCTGTAACAAAAAGAAAGCCACATTAATTTAACTGGTACAAGATTTATAAAATATTTACGAATATGGAATTTTATATACTGGCCTGAAAAATAGTACTGCTAAAAAAGGCTTAATTTACCAAACATAAAAACATTTACCATAATGATTTGTTAGTTTGTTATCGAATACGTAAATAATTCGTCCACGCAGCTGAACCGTTGACGTGAGTTGAGCGAATTTCTAAAATTAAGTTTATATGTTTTAGGGTTTTAAAAAACTATTTGAGAAATCAGTCTACTCATGAAGGCGCTGAATAGTTGCCTAAGTGTACGTATAAGTTGCCGCAAAACGTAGAGGGTCACTCCCTCAGGAAGAACGGACCTTCCTAATCACCTGTTGACAAACAATGCCTTTGTTAGAAGCGGCCACCCGGGACTGCCGGCATCCGCCTGCTCTTCCAAGAAATTCTGTCACACTATAATTTGCAAAAAATAGATACATTAGGCCTACATTATCGAATGACGGCTCATTTTTTCGTCTTACTTAAACGATAAAGAAACTATTTGAATCACAGTTCTACGACGTACCGTCACTGGCATGTGATGTGATGATGAAAGTAAAGCGACAACTGTTATTTGGGTAACGATAAGTCTTAGAACTGTGATTCAAATGTGTTTTTATTCGTCTAAGTAAGACGATATGATTAGGACAGTTCGTTCTACTGGAGGGGGTGTCTCTCTACGTTTTGAGGCAACTCTAATGTATTAGTAGAATTTGTTTGCATCTTTGCTTCCAGCCTCGGCTTACGAGCTGCTTCGTTCCGCTCGCAGCGGAAAACTCACTTATCGAATTTGCGGCCTCGGATTATGAAATGCTTTGTTTCGCTCGTCACTTATTACCCACAGCTTCGCGAAGCTGCCCTTTATGGTAGTTTTAATCGATTTCGCGCGAACCAGACGAGCCATAAAAAAAACGAAAATATTCTATAATTATTTATTCGGATAAAACCCAGCACATTTTGGACGTAAATTGCGGCCGTTAGAGTGCGAACACTTATATACATACAATTTTTAATGACATCCCAAAACGTGTTCTGGGGACTACGATCGGTCCTCATTGTCTACTCCCGAGCTTAGGTCTCACCATAAGAGTCACTACAATAGCTCATCTTTCCTAAGGAATTTCGCTAAAGCGTTAATATAAGCAGTTTTGAATGACTTTCCATTACCAACAATGTTATTCACAACAAATCTACAAGAATATTTTTAATACTTTTACTGACTTAGCACTAAAAGGAAGAATGGTACATTTCATACAATTAACTATGCGTTGTTTAACCTGCAACCATACTTATCACATATGCAATTTTTCATCGCAACCGTATAGTCGGTCTTCCAGTTAAAGCATTACAAACAAACATATCTTCCTCTCTAGAAAATATTTCACAAATACCGACTTTCATTATAAAACTAATTTTCATTGGCTCGTCACAATTCAAAGTAGATTATTCTTTTGTTTGTCATAACGTAATGGCCATGCATATAAAAGAGACAAATTTACATGTAAGGCGGGGGGGTTGTGAAAGAAAAGGGTTATTTTATTTATGCAAACTTCTAATACGACCAAGTATTTAAATTAAACACAAAAACAAAAGCAATGGCAATTACAAAACATTAATAAACATGAATATTCAAAGAGATTCGTCCAAATTTGTTATTGTAATTTTGCTAGATACTTTATTCAAATTTAACAGGAATTTCGCTGCCAACTATTTTGTAGAACAATGGATTAGATTCTTTGGGCAGAGAACGGTGCAATATTTTAAATACTTCCTGCAGTATTAGTTTCTTATGGAAATGGATTTAAAAAAAATAATAATATGGCTTTCCTGTTATTCGATAGATGGAATTCCCACTTTATTATTTGTGCAAATTAATTGGATATTTCCCAACAAATGATAATTACGTGACGTAGGATTGGACAGAATGTACGGAACTTTCCAGTACATGTAATACGTATGTAAACCCTAAGTTAATCTCAGTGTTTTAGGTTATAAAATATACATTTTACAATGTAGAATTTTACTAAACTTACTTTTCCAACTTTGGTAAGGAGTAAAACAATAAAAATGGCAAAAAATTTAAATATGTAAAATTTTTTACGCTGCTAATTTTGTTTCACATGTTTTCCTGCACAAGAAAGATACAATTTTAGTAATGATTCACCAGTATTTATACCGGAAAAAAATATTATTATTTGAGTAAGCGTACTCTTTTCTTAAGTAAGCGTAAGGACTTTTTTATTTTGGCCTCTTTTTGTTTTTTTTTTAATTTCACTTTGAAGTTTTTGCAGATAAATGTTGGCAATGAATTGTTTAGTAATATATTATGTACAGAGGAATTAAAGTACCTGTACTTAATTAAAGTAACTATGTGATTTTAAACTTTAATTACCCTGTATGTCTGTTCCAATACAGTGTACTAGACAAGCGCTACTTCAATCGCAGTCCTAAGAAAGTTAGAATTTCCCAGTTTTTTTAACACAAATTTTTATTTTTAAATAACTTCTTAAAGTACTACAAGACTGAAAATTTTAAAACTTTTTCTACGGACTTTGAAAAGAGTGAAAAAATTTAAACTGTGTAGTTATTAAATTAAGTCACACTATTCATTCTAGACTAAATGATATCAATGGATAAAACTTAGTAAGCATATTGTATTAATTTAGGCCCGAAACAAACAGCTTATTGGTGTTATACTAGATTGCTGAATTAAAAAACTCAATTTTAAGTACTTTTTAAGTAATATCAATTTAAATTACTTCTATAAATTTGCCGAATATTTTACGTTTAATTAAGTTTATCTATAATCAAACTTTTAAACGGTAAAGTTTTTTTACACTATTTCTTACACGAAAAAAATAGTACAAACCTATATAAAACATATTTAAAGAAAAACGGTCCTTTTCATTGTAAAATCCCCTTAATTAGTTCCGACTGCTTTTATTTGCTGTCTACTGGAAATCCATTATGTTTTCAACATGTTTGTTTATGAAAATTAATTACGTTTCGTTAGAAAAACACGAGAATCGCTATGTAAACATTTTACGAAGTGTTATTAGATATAATGGCTAAATTAATTTTAACAAATATTTTCATATACATTACTAGTTTTAAGAAAATTAATATGAACAAGAGTATATTTTCAAAAATAATCCATTCATTAATCAATTCTTTTAGGTAATGAATCTATAAGTTTTGTTACGTATTTCTTTAATTCAATTATTGTGAAACGATAAATCATCTTTTCTTAAGTAGTAGGCCTACAGTCTATTTTTCTCAGTCTTTTCTTCACAAATTCGCAAATGTATCCAAGTCTGGTGAATTTCCAGGCCATTCCAAACACGTAATCCATTTTTGAATCTTGAAAAGCTTAACGTTCTTTGATGATTGGCCGAATCTTGTTAGAAATCAGCGTTTTAGACACCAAGTAAATTTGCAAGTTTCTTTAAGTTCTGGTAGAGCAATATTTTCAAATATTCTGATTTACTTTGCACTGTTCATCATCGCAGAGACAGGTACTGTACTAAAGTTTAGGTCCAAAGTAGGCGAAGCATCAACAAAACATCTTCTTTAAAGGTTGCTTTACCACCTGTTTCTAGTGTTTCGGCGACACCCGCTCATCATTGCTTCTTCCCACATGACACAAGCTTACGCCTTGAACTTAAAAATTACGTTTGCTCCTCGACCTTGATGCGTCTTCGGATCAGAACCTGCAACCATGTGGATTTGAACCGGATACATTGGGGATATTGGAAGAACTAGGCAAGGTCGTATAAAAAAAAACGTGCAGCATAGTCTCCACATTAATTCATTTAGATAAAACCCCACATAAATTTCATTCTAATACGAGCAAGTTCATCAAAACTGTTACTTCCGATCAAAAAACGAGCTTCAGGTTGTTAGATTTTTGGCTAACGAACTACCAAACAACTTAAAAAATCAACGTGCACCATTTTTTTAAAAACAAATCGGGCGTAAAATGTGGTCATTAGAGTGAGAACATATAAACGAATATTTGTCAAATTTTAATGGCACCTTAAAACTTGTTCCGGGAACCGTTATTAGTGCTCATTGACCAATCCCAATCTTATAGGTCACACTGTAATACCTAATTTTTCTTATATAAAGTCTCTCATAATCTGCTCGAACTAATTTAAGTTATCGCTGTTATTTTACCAGAAAATTAAAAGTTCAAAATGTTTACTATTAATTTTTAGTCTGAGAGCGGAACGAAGCAGCGTGTGTTTGGGGTTGTAGTCTGAGGTGCAAACAAATTATACTAATAAATTTCCTTCACGGAGGCAGCTATTCAGCGCTTTCGTGAGAAGAAACATAGTTGGTTGAAACCCTAAAACATATATCCTAAACCTAATTTCGGAGATTCTCTCGACTCACGTCAGCGTTTCAGCTACTATCTATATATTAAAAGAATTTATGAAAACTTGTGGCAGTCAGAACGGCCATTCTATCCGGCCGATTTCCTTATTTTTTTTTTTTTAATTGCAGGTAATCATTCACAGATATGTCATCAAGCATTACAAATCATGTATCTTTCGCCTTACAAACGTTATAATCAAATGCAAATTTCTGCTGTGTATTCCTTATGGGGTTTTTTTTGGTTCTTTGTCCACTTTGCGTTCGTATACCGTCCATCCGATTGCTTTGAAATTTTGCATAGTAACACAAGTTAACCCTGGGAAGGTTTTAGGCCATTTACCGAAGTCCTAGGACATTAGGGCTACGCCCCAGTGGCCCTCAAAGTTTCAATGTTAATCTTATGGAAGAAAGATTTCTATTGATTTTATCAAAAACAGCTGATTTTATCAGGGGCACAAAAACAGCTGTTCGTATAAAAAACTTAGCAACACATCATGTTTGTTTACTTTCATTACCTTAGCAACATTACTTAGAAAATTTGAAGAGTATTACCTTTTTGAGGTTACATTGACAAACTAAAAACAAACACAAACAAAAATCAACGAAAAATGCTAACTATATTTTAATTCAATTCAAACATTGGTTGTTACAAAACTATAATATATAAAACAGCTAATTTGGATCAAAAACTGAACATAATTTTAGGGTGGGCCTACAATGAACCAAAACACCAATTGGGCTAATTATTAGAATCAGGTTTTATTATAATTCTTCACAACTACCAGTTTTTTTTAGATTAGGTAAAATTTTCCAACTGGCCGAGGCGGGGTTGGGACGCGGAGCGTCCAGGGGCAGAGCCCCTAGTTTATTTTTAATTATTTATAAGTTAAAATTTTAAAAATCATTTAAAAGCTAGCACTGTATCTGGTGCTCTAGATATTTATCTGAATAATAATTTAAAAAAATACGTACATAGGAATAGCTGTAAAAAAGATAGTTTTAAATCAATAGTTAATAGCTGGTTTTCCTCTTCCCTGTTCTCTCACGATAGTTCTAAATCGGCCGAACTAAACTATTTGTTTATCAGTCTGGCCAACAAAACAAACAGCTTATCCGAGAACACTTCCATTGTGTTAAGACAATAAAACATATCGTTTGTGAGTTGTCAATAGCATTGGGTCGCTGACTCTTGTCCAATCGGCAAACAGTTTGTTGCGTCAGCAAATTGTTTTATTTTTAAACTTCAACTTGTGGTTTTAGCTGCGACTGCGGTCATTCATTACTTACGGTATCTGATATTATTTTCTTCTTTGCGACAACGGGCTTTGCCATTCAGCCGGAAATATTTTTGAAGTGAAAACTTCTTCAGGCGGACCGATCACATTGTGGATGACGTAAAATAAACGAACTCGCGAAACGCGTCTTAAAGTAAGACGATTTGCGTTTTTGATTTTGTCGATGATTTCTTCTTCTTCTTCATTGTTTTACACACTTACTAATATAAACCAGAAGTTTAATGTAACAGCTGATCGTAAAAGAAGGAGAAATCGACGAAATGAAATAGGCAGTGGTCAAAGGCTTCAAAGGTAAATTGAATAGCCTCAAGTTAAGTGGACCGAATGATAAAGCAAGGCCTAAGATTAAATATTCTGGTAGAGACAATAAACACAAATTATTATACAATAATTCGACCACGCATCTGAACCGCTGACGTGAGTTGAGCAAATTTAAAAAATTAAGTTTATTAGAAATATGTTTTAGGGTTTCAACCAACAATTTGGGAACTAGGTCTATTCACGACGGTGCTGGATAGCTGCTAAATGGTTGGGAATAGCTGAATAGCTGCCATTCCGAATATTGGGAGTATCTTCAATACACAAAGCATTGCGTGCTTCGCACGCCAACCCCCGTATTGGGAGTATCTTCAATACACAATGCATTGAATGCGTTGCACGCCAACCCCCGTATTGGGAGTATCTTCAATACACAATGCATTGCATGCGTCGCACGCCAACCCCTCGGTAGAATCCACCACATGGCTTTGAACCGGGTACTTCTATGGTATTTTACGTTTTGATCGATTTTTGGGGAACTAAGCGAGCTATAAGGTCGCGTAAAAAAAACAACATTTGCAGAATGACATTATACATTTATGTTTGTAGAAAAAACTCAAAAACAAATTTATTCTCGTAGGGAAAATCTCAAAAAATAGATACTTCCGGTCAAAAAACGTGCTTCCGGTTGTTGGATTTTTTTGGCTAACGAACTCTTCCGAGCGACGTAGACAACCAACATGTGTACCGAATTTGAACCAAATCGAACTTAAAATGCGGCCTCTAGAATGCGAACACATATATACATATATATAAATTATTTTTAACGACACCCCGAAACGTGTTCTGGGGACCATGATCGGTGCTCATTTGCTATTCCCGACCTCGAGTCTTAAAATAAGGGCCACTGCAATAGCTCATTTTTCCTATGGAAATTCGCTAAAAACTCAAATGTCAAGCATCATAAGCAATTCAACCAATCAGGTACAAGTACGATTTAGCAAAAATAATCCTTGGTTTCTTGTTTATTTAAAAGAAATAATTAATTATTAAAAGTACACTAATGTCCAACATTCAATCAGTAATTTTAAAACAGTTTTCAAAAGAAAAATATTTTCAGCTTGACAACTAACAGCGGGTCTCTCAATATCTGTGACAACGTGTAAAAGAGATTGGTTCTATGGTGAAAACCCTAAGGGAATCTTTTATTGCGAGCGAAGCAAACGAGTAAGATTGCGTTAACAACGTCCCGTCTAATCACCTGTACGGGTAAACGACTAAAACATTATTCCAGTCATGAATAAAGTCTCGTAATAGGGTTTAGTGTTTTATTAGCTTTGCGCGCATTATTCCCTTTGTTTGCTCGACTAAGGTTGATATGGGAAAGTTACTGCTTTATAATAGCATGGCTTTATTGCTGCGCTTAATCATTGCACAACTTTACGTAAACAAAGAGTCGACCGTGAAACTACTTGTTGGAACTTGTGTTAGTAGCGCGATCGACACTGGAGTGATTTCCGAAATAAACATTGAAGTGAATGCTAAACCGAATAAAACTTTACGAAGTTAGTACTTGAAGAGCATTATAAGCGGGAAAATTAAAACAAAATCGATTAACAAAATATTGAACCGAAGAAAGAAGTATTGAGTAATATCGACAGTTAATCCCTGATTTTTACCTGATTTGTTCATTTGAGAATTGCCATAGGAAAGATAAGCCATTGCAGTGACTCTTATAGCCTATACAGAGTGTTCATAAAGTCCCTTTAATCCACTTTATTATTTTTCTTATATAACAAAACTTTGTACAAATCTCGTGTTGCATAACAGGACACATTTTTTGACACATCTAAACCTTTTTTATTTTGGGGGCTTGAGGGGGGCAGGGGGTAAACAATTTCAAATACAAAGATAGGTCATGTAAAACACCATTGAAAAGCTTATTAAAAGAGAATGGCGCAAACTAGAGCTTAGTATCTTGCTTCGTTTCAAAGTAATGGGCAATCAAAGTTCTGGAAAATGATATTATTATCATAACATCAAAGCAGGTGATTAATTTGATAATGTTAGAAATAAATAGGTTGTCAATCTTCCAGAACTTTAATGAAATTTTCCATTACTTGTAAACGAAATAAGATTTGCCACACAACGATATTTGGTTAAACTACTCGAAATCAATTTTGAAAAAATCAAAATGGCTGTAACTAAAAAATTTTAAATACTCCAAATATCGTTGTGTGGCATATCGTATGAAAGCTTATTTAATTCTGAATCTTAAAAGAATAATAATTAATATTAAAACAAAAATAGTACAGCAAAATGGGGCAGAATCGGAAAACACGATTTCGTTGTTTTTTGGCCGCCATTTTTAATCGGTTGAAAATATGGATGTGCAATTTCACCGTTGGTTTTTTCTTGAAATTCTACATCGACATGATGTATCTCATGACCGCCTTCCCATTTAAAAAACAAAGTTTACATTCAAAATGGCGGATCCAAGATGGCGGAATTTTTTTTTTTGATATCGTAATAAAATATCATTTTTACATAGAGTAGGTTCCTCAATCACATCTACCTTCAAATTATCCTTAAACACGAAATATTAAACCGTACCCAGACTTAATTGACACCCTGTATGTGTTCGCACTCTAGCAGTCGTATTTTACGTCCGATTTGGTCAACATTTGGTACACACGTTGCTTTTCTAAGTGGCTCAGATGAGTTCGTTAGCCAACAAATTCAACAACGGAAGCACTTTTTTACAGGAAGTATTTTTTTAAAAGATTTTTGTATTAGAATGAAACGTTTTTGAGTTATTTGTTATAAACATAAATATAGAAGATTATTTTGCATATTTAGATTTTTTACACGATCTTATGGCTCGTCTGGTTCCCCAAAAACCGATCAAAACTTTAAATACCATGCATGTATTTGGTCCAATTCCACAGCAAATTTGCCCGCTGCAACCGAAGCGAAGCAGTCCAAAATCCGAGGCAGCAATGTCGAAGTGCAAACTCACAAAGCCAGTTTTTCCAGTGCGAGCGGAACGAATTAGCGCGTGAGACGGAGGCTGGGGTGCAAACAAATTCTACATTTCGTAGACGGAGGCAGTTGATCAACGTATTCGAGAGTAGACCAATTTCCTGAATAGTCGGTTGAAACCCTAAAACATATAAATTAAATTTTGGAAACTGTAAATCAGCCCGTACTATTCAATACTATTTGTCAAACCAGACGAAATGTGTAATTTTTTGTACCTCACCGTACATGATCAATATTATTGTTAATATTCTTTCATAAATCTGGATAGGTTTAATGCAAAAAAGGACGCCAAGAAGAAAGCATGTGTCGCGATTATTTTGCATTTTTTTTTAAGGGTAAAACGTAAAAGAATGTGTGAAGAATTGGCTGTCGAAACGTGAAAAGTACACATGAAGTTGTACATGAAATATTGCTGAGTGATTCCGGTGACTACCACAATTAGTCTACTTGAGGTTGAGTGAAGAAAAGAAAAGTTCAAATTGTTACTTTAAATGGTTGAGCCTCATTTAGTAAAACAAAGTACTAACATGCGAGCATGTACAACAGTTGAAGAAAGGCTTGTTAAACAAAGGACTGGCGGGTTGGGAACCCCACTCCACTTTTGCACTGTATTGACAAGAATATTGATGCAGGCGCATGCAATTCAATATTATTGTCAATATCTCCGGCCACCTTTCGATATTGACGGATGGATTTCTAGATTTACTTCAATAACCTTAGTCAAACCATCAATATTGAGGAGAAATCTAAAAAATATAGTCAATAATATTGCTCGTGTGCAACCCCTATAACGATTGTTTTTATAACTCATGGCAAAACAGACCTAAATGTCCTAGATGATTGTTATAATGGTGATTTGTACCCAGCACAAATAATTTCGCCGTAGTACTAGCACTTTCAACCAGAGCTCTGCATCAATAGTAGATATTCGCAAGTATTATAATGGCGTAGGATTGTGTGACATGCTGTCAGAATACACTGCAATGAGGTTCTCTGTGCCCCATGTCCAAGTGGCAGCTCACGTAAAACCTACAGTTTTGCTTACTAAGTAGTCTTTCGGAAGATTTTTCTAGTCAGCCATCTGGAGTCAGAGAACCTTCTCCAAGACATTGCTGTTTCAGTGAAGCTAGATCATCACATTCCCATACGGCATTGAATTAAGTTTATTAATTCTCTCCATACCTTTGACATAATTGATGTTTTACCAACCCCATCGGGTGGAGGTGCTTCTTTATAGAGTAGTGTCCGGTAAGTTGACCGAGTGTTAACCTTTCTTCTGGCCTGCATATATGTTCAGTTCTTCACGAGCAAGCTCTCACTTCTTTAAACTTCACTAGGGGAAACCCCTGCGTGCTCCGCACGCCAACCCCCAATGGAACCTTCTAAAAACATATGTTATGTTTTATTTATAATAAAGGTGTAGGATTAATAATAACCTCAAAACTAAGACAGTAAATAATGTTAAATGTTCAAATTAAATTATTTCTTATATTTTATAACAGCAATTATAATAATGGTTAAAAGAACCAGCAAGGCTCAGGTCTACACTTTAAAACCATAACCTATAAGCTATAAATACAAAAATAATTGCTTCAAATTTTGAAATCTATTGTTACTGAAAATATTGGAGCAAACAGCTTTATTATCTGTTATTTTATTCAATTGGTAATAAATGTAAATACATGTGTTGGTTTATCATTCTAGGCCTAATCTAAGATTTTTTCCGACTAAATTTACAAATATTGAAATAAAAAAAAGGTTTTTATCGAAATGAATTATAGCCTATGTTAATCAGGGATAGTGTAGCTTTTTATTAGTAAAACTATTTTTTCAATCGGTTCAGTAGCGCCAGAGATTACCCCCTACATACAAACAAACTTTACCTCTTTATAATATTAGTATAGAATAGTATAGACAATGACTACATATCAATTGATATGTAGTCATTGGTATAGATTAGAACCAAACGTCATAATTGTAACCAGGGACTTTTCACTAAAAAAAATTGCTGTATATTGCTTTCTCAATAACTATGTAGATGTACATAATTTAAATACTTATTGGAAAGTAATAATACTATTAATAATACGCATGGTGAAATATTCAATTTCCGATCAAATTTTAAAACAAAATAAAGTCTCAAAAATGATTTCGTTGTTGTTTCAGACAATGCCTCCAGACTGACAATCGGTCTAGCCTCGCTTTATCAGTCTCCGGATATTAACTCGCCGTCGGACAATGTGACCCTATCGCTCTCGATATGGGTCAATACCAGAGCCCTTCGTTTTAATCATCGTTGTTAATAATCTAAGGGCGAGGGTAAAAAACACTCGCAATTTCCAGATTCCAGCAACGATACGACAAACAGTCACGGCACGATAATTAGGGGGGAGCAATTTATTATAACGTGGGGTGGGGTGATAAATCATATGGGCGGAGGTCGCATGTCAGCTTTAAAACAACTGGCGTTTTAAGCCGAGAAAATACACTATTCCTTCGACAAATTGCGAACAATTTAAGTAAATACGACGGTAGTTTTCCCTCATCAGACATTCGGTTTTACGAGGGTAACATTTTATCTGAATAAAGGACGCGGGGATGATCTGCAAGATTAATACTTGTCGTGTTTCGCTACATTAACTAATGAGGTCGGAGCTATTCCCACGTTAGGAGTTGTCTTTATTGAATTTGGAAAACAATTTGCGTCGGGAAATGATATTTAAGTGGTCGTGGTTTGCGTTCAGGTAAGTTATTGAGATTTATTGTTCCGTGGGTATTGTGTTTCCCGTTTACTCGGTGAAATTGTTTTATGTGTAGTTTTAGTTTTATCAAAATAGTTTTATAGCGTTAAAATTTCCTTTATTGAATAATTGAAAACGTACAACTCCAATTATAAAAACGTATTTATTTTAAAAAGTAATAACAATATACATAAAATAAATCATTTACAATACAATTTATAAACAGGGTTTCACAAAAATCTTAGCGGGCTATTCAGGGTCGTATTGAATAAGTTACATTAAAATATATGAAAAATGATAAGTAATAAATATTCATTTATTTTAATAATTTTCAAAATGACGGCTGTTATAATTGTTTAAAGTGGAATATCTTGAAAACCGTTAACAACAAATATACAAGAGACAAAACATATGACTTTTTTAACGATAGACAAAATATGTTTTCGATTCTTTAGGTCAAAAGAAACTGATTTTTGGCAAACAACCAAAAACAAAATTGCTTGGTAACAACTGTCTACAACATTTAAAATTAGTCCAAAACCAAAACTTCGGAACAATGGATTTTACCTTACTTATTAAAACTATAAGAATTCAAAAAAGTTTGGTTTTAGGCTAATTTTGGCTGTTGTAAACAATTACCAAAATATTAGGCCTATGTTTCCAGTTTTTACTTTCTCCCCCCTATACGTTGTATATGGAGAAAGTATCGTTTTCATCCAAATTTTCGAAATTGAATTTTTAGTGGAATTATCTGTTTTGGGGCTACCTGAACCCCAAAAAATTGTTTAGTGGAATTATCTGTGTTGGTGCTCCCTGAACCCAAGAATATTTTTAGTGTAACTATTAGTTTTGTTGCTCCCCGAACCCAAAAATATGGTTTTTTGGTGATGTCTGTCCGTGTGTCTGTTATAATGTGTATAGAGCTGGAGACCATAGGCCTACCAACGGTCCGATTTTGATGCAATTTGTTATGTAGATGTAGTTCTGGAATATCTCCAGACCTTTTTTCATTATTAAATTTGTTTTATTTTTAAGGGAGTTTACCCCCAAAAATGGCAAAAAAACGAGAAAAATCAAAATTTCTCAAAAACGGGTATAACGATTTTGATAACATTTGGCTTATTTGTAGCCCTTAATGTATCCTACCATAATATGCAAAAAAAAAAAACTGATCTTTCTAATAATTCTCATTTAGGTAATAATAATAATAACTGATTTTTGTGGGTTTTTGGATAAAAAGGGGGTTGTTTTTTAAAACCTGTTTTCGTGCATCCATACAGGCCTAATTGACATGTTTGGTACAATTTTTTTTTTGAAATCGATCGAATAGTTTTAATAATATTATAATATAATAACATAATATGGATGTGTGTTACATACATCTAATATTTTCCATGGTACAGTATGTCCTACTTTTGCAATTCTAAATAACCACCTCCTATGATACTCTTGGGAAAGTATAAAGTTTCAACTCTGAGAAAGTATGTGGCATCTGGTATCTGGTTATCTGGTATCGTTTATTTTTTCTTGACAACTCGGTTATCATTTGACCTACAGAAACTATACAAAACATATAATCTGTGGTTAAAATAGAAAAATTGGGTTTGTCTCTTGTAAAATTTGTGAAGGTTTTGAAGATATTCCACGTTAAACATTTTTATACGGCCGCCATTTTGAAAATTATAAACTTAAATGTTTGGTGTTTGCTACACTTGTCGTAACATAAACAAATGCTTATACCATATTTGAACTCAATATCTCATCTATTTCTGGAGTTACAGTGAGCTTTTGTAAAAACAAAAAATAGCGGATTGCGCCTAAACTAAGCCGAATTCGGAAAAACGTTACTGAACATTTTTTATTTATTTCAATGTATACAATATGATCGTGAATAGAACGCTAAGGTATTTTTGTGAAAACCTGTATGTCTGATTAAAAATGTTAAAACACACAAGTAAATATCTATTAAATAACTGATATAGCATACAATAACTGAGTATGATTGTTTTTATTTATGACGTAAGTAAACGGTACCAGAAACTGGCACATACTTTCTCACAAACATATTTAAATTATTAAACAGATTCACAGTGACTTCATTATTGTAGAAGGGGTAGGAGAGGTGATTTTAAACTAGGAAATTTACTAATAAATAATATTATTATTATTAGCTAGAGATAAAACTATTCTATCGATTTGAAACAAATTTGCACCAGACATGTCAAGTAGGCCTGTATAGATGCACGAAAAAAGGATTTGAAATTTTTTGAAAAACAACTCCTTTTATGGCCAAAAAAACCCCAAAATCAGTTAGGTATTATTATTAGCTAAACGAGAATGTTTAGAAAGATGCGGTTTTTTGCATATGGTAGGGTACATTAAAGGCTACAAATAAGCCAAATTTTATCAAAATCGTTACAGCCGTTTTTTTATAAAAAAATAACTGATTATGTGGGGTTTTTTGACCAAAATGGCGGTTGTTTTTCAAAAAAATTCAAAACCGTTTTTCGAGCATCTATACAGGCCTACTTGACATGTCTGGTGCAAATTTGTTTCAAATCGATAGAATAGTTTTTGCTCTAGCTTTGTAGGTATACATACAGACATACATACAGACAGACATACATATAGACAGACATTATGTAAAAAACACTTTTTTGGACTCAGGGAGTCCCAAAACAGATATTTCCACAAAAATCTCAACATCGATTTTTTTCGCGATTACTATACTTTCTCTATACTATATAGTATAGTGAGAAAGTAAAAGGTATGCAGAATTCAAGAAAACAAATTTTATTGATTCATACATTACTGTCGAAATAACTGTTTTATTCACTTTCAATATCTAATACGGACAAATAAGAGAATTTGTAACTACTATTTTAATAACAAAAACACTTAAAACAAAAAATATACGAAAGCCATACCGATTGTGTTTATGTTGCATGTTCCTGGAACTTGTTTCTGTAAGTTCCTGATTGTTCTTTATAGTTTATGTTTGTAAAAACAATGTTCCTAAAAGTTGTTTGTTTCTGTATTTAGCTATAAATTTCGAAGGAAATTTAGGAACGTCGTAGCATTTGTATTTTCAACCAACCTTGTTTTTTAGCCAATTAAATCTACTTTATAATTATTTCAAAAATAATGAATGTTTATAATTTTAATCATGTAAACCTGAAAAAAATCTCTTACTTTTTTACTCTAAACTGAAGAAGAGGGATGACAAATATATTTTATGCATGGAAATATTTTAAATTTGTTAAACATACTCATTCGTATAAACATAAACAAAATTCGACCATTCTATCAAAACCTGTATTCTTTATATTGAATTTCTAAAACATAGTAATAGGCCTATTACGCACTAAGACAACGTTACAAATATGTTTCGATAAATCGTCAAATAAATGTTTCTATGGATCGATAAATGTCACAGTAACTAACTTTTTTGGTTCACTATTGTTTTACTTAAGGGTCTGCTCCAGTAAACGAGAAAGCAACCGGAAACACAACCGCTTCTCACTGTATCCCTACCTAAACAGTGCAATTTCTTGCAGCTGAACGCTTTGACATTGCCTCATTTCAAACCATTTTATAAGTCTATCTTTTGTCATTGAGTGTTGAAAAAAAAAACTGAATATTCTTTATAAAATTTCGGATCCGGCTTGCAAATTATTTTTCAGTACCAGGAGACCGAGCTAAAGCTCGATTATAAGCAGGGCTATGATTTCAATAATAAATATTGGATTATTGAGTTTTGAGGTTAGGCCTATAACATTAAACAACTAAATAAAGGGTATATACAACATTAGGATTACCTGTAATAAAAATACAGTTTAAAGGATTAACCATAATCTCAACGCTATGCCTCAGAAATAAGTCAGGCCTAAATTCAAGTTTAATATTTCAATATCGATTTAGGCCTAGGGCCTAGTTCGCTCACGTCAATAACTATTATTGCAAATTTCCGTGAACATCGTTTAGGTTAGGCCTATAACATTAAACAACTAAATAAAGGGTATGTTTATTTAGCAGAAGTATTCGTTGCCATGGTAACTATAAATAGATACAACATTAGGCTTACCTCTAATAAAATATACAGTTTAAAAGAAAGCAGATGATTATTGTAATGGCATTGAAAACATTTGCATCAGCTGTGCTTTGTATTGTTTAAAATGGACAAATTTCACTTTTTAATTTAATAAAAAGACGTAGAAAACGAATTTTCCCAGACTGGTGACCAATCGATTTCTCGTGGCCAAAAGCCCCATATAAAATCAAAAAATGAAAAATCCTTAGACGGAGATTCCAGATCCATTTAGCAGACAAACAATTATCTCTCAGAAGATAAGATTATTAATTATTTATTGTGTTAGGAAAAAATTCAAACTTTGTACTTACAATAGTCAATTACATAACAAATCATAAGCATTAAAAAAAATGTAAATTGCAAGACGGATGCGTATTGTGACTGTGCTTAAAATGAGACCTTGCAAACAATTTTATGATAAAAAGTAAACGAAATAAATGGTTTGAAATTTAACATTTCTCTTATGGGATAAAAATCAAAGATGGCCGCCACTAAAGCAGACCCTTAAAGAAGAATTACATTAATTTTTGTTTAGTAACGTCCGATCAATCGGACGCTGACTGTTCGTCCTTTAAATGGTTAATGGAAATGAGTTGAATACGACAGAAGTACAGCAAAGTTTAGTTTTAAAGTTTCATCGACATCAGAGATGCTGTTTCGGTGGAACACAATTGTCGAAAACAACTGATTTCCTTAAACGAATCCGTATTTTTTCTGTTACCGTTTTAGTAGCCTACTCGTTCAGCTCGCTACCGTCGGTTTATATTGCATTAGTTAGATTCACCGTACATTTAATTTGATCATAAAACATGAGTTATTTCTCCACACTGTGTTAGTGGTTGTGATTCAATTCACTTGCAAATTTCCCGCCCCCAGCCCCCCCCCCCCCCACCTCCGGTAACAATGGAGTATGCATAAGCTTCACGGCGCAGAATGAAAAGGGAACATCAGGGAAGAGTTAGGAGCTAAAAGCATCGGCGGCGGGAACGTATAGTACGCTATAAATTACAATAACAAGGCTATTCGTGTTCAACTTCTCTACTTATTCTTGTTTACAATCCCCACGAACCCTCGCGTTAAAACCTAATTTACCAACAAACATAGTTTTCATACAAACAACTGTTACCCTTTAGCGTCTAAAATTAGTTTCAAACCGAACATATTCCCGACAGCTGTATGACCATCCCTTAACCGCGCTCGGGATAAAAACTTTCGGTAAATGTGTTTTCATTTAGGTTGTGTTTTTGTCGGTGTCAAAGGTCGACGGAGGGATGACGGTGTCGACGAACTGTCACAGCTGTTCCGTTTAATTACTCCGTCGAGTAATAACTTGGATTATAGTCACGTGACCACGCATGCGCAGTTGTTTGATTGTTGATAGTTGTGAATGCATGAAGGTCAATGACAAAGTGCATTTCTAATACAATTATCAGAACATTACTGATATTGTTCCATATGCCTCATATAAAAAACATATTTCTTTTAAATATCCTTTTTATAAAAAAAGTCAAATATTAAGTAAAAATTTAAATATAATTTATAATTAAACTCCATATTAAACTTCATTAAACTTGTGGCGCTCATTTTTTAACTGTAGGATATCTTGTAAATCTTTTATAATTTTTTTAAAATTAATTCTGGTCATAGAAGGTATTAGAAAAAGTAGAATAATAAACTGATTCTAAATCTGCTAAGTTGATTGCTATGGTAATGAATGTAAAAAAATGTATTGCTAAGTTTTTGATCCGAAAAGCCGTCTTATCTGTTAGTGAACCCCCAAATGTTCAGTACTTTTATGCTTTAAAATAAAGTTTTGCAAAACACTTTGTTAGTATGCGTCTATGACCAGATAAGAATATAAATTTAAATTTTCGTAATTGTATTTTAAAAGTAGTTTTTGCTCTACGTTGATTCTATGTCAGTCAGTCATGAAGTCAAGACAAAGCCTCTTACATATATACAGGGTGGTTATAAAGTAACCCCCCCCCCTTAACTATTTTGTTTAAACGATACTAACTTAACCCAAAGTTTCAAAAATTGCTTCCAAATCGATTTCGTAAATTTAATTATTTTTTAAATTTACGAAATCGATTTGGAAGCAATTTTTTAGGTCAAGCACTTTGAAATAAACATGTTTTGTCTCTTGAAATTCTTTCTAAAAACTCTTTCTTTTCGAGATATTAGCAACTTTATGTAGATTTATTTCAACACGTTTAGGGCCGCCATTTTATTTTGGGTGGTCCGATTTTTATTTTCTTTATGTCATTTTCCTAGTCTTAAATAGACCTTTAAAATGAGGTGTCACATAACCATACTTCCTATTTAAAAATGTTGAGTTACCCCCAAAATCACCCATTTTTATGGGACACTCAAAATTTACGATTGCTTCAAAAGATACTTTGGGTAAAGGGGGGGGGGGAGAAGTGACTTTATAACCACCCTGTATATAGGGTGTCACAAAAATCTTAGCGCTATGCAGGATCGTATTGTATACATTTAAATAAATAAAACATATTCAGGAGCTGTTTTTCGGATTCATTGAACGGCAGACTAAATGATTTTTTTGTCGTTTCCGTGTTTCAAAAGATAACCGAGTTGTTTAAAAAAAAACTGAAAATATAACTTCTTTGTAATTGTCTACAACAATCAAAATTAGCCCAAAACCAACATTTCAGAACAGTGGATTTAATCTTATTTATGAAACCATAAGAATTAAAAAAAAAATGGTTTTAGGCTAATTTTAGATGTTGTAGACAATTACCAAGAAATTGTGTTTACAGTTTTATTTCTCCATTATCCTTTGATCTACAGAACGACAAAAAACATTTCGTTTGTCGTTAAACAATTTAATATTTTAATCCACGTTAAAAATTTTTAACGGCCGCCATTTTGAAAAATAAAAACATAAATACTCGGTGTTGTGTACACTTGTAAATCGTAACATACAAAATGAATATACACGAAATTAAACTGAATATCTTATATATTTCTGAAGTTACAGTAAGTTTTTGTAAAAAAATGGCGGATTGCGATTAAACTAAGCCGAATTCGAAAAAGATAATAAATATTTTTAATTCATTTCAATGTGTACAATACGGTTTTTGTCACTGCTTGTATATTTGAATATTTAATTAATGATTTAGCCAGCGAAAGCAATTAAATAAAAAACAGTTTCTGAGAAAAACCTCACTTTTACTACAGATTTTAATTTAAGTCCCCTTTGTTAGTTCCAATTTAATAAACCGTTGTGGACACGCGCAGCCGATAAATTCAGTTACCAGCAGATTCCAGTACAATGGCCGTTGCATAATCGTTATCGCGTTAATTCCGTTCGGTTGATAAACGCTCACAGATGGCTCGGCTTTATTATTGATGCCAATCTGTGCTTTATATCAAAGCAACAATCTACCGTCAGTTTTATAATTGTAATTGACTGTTATGTGCGGAATTTACATAATCAATCGAATGTTAGTCGCGAATTTAATAAACAGTTCTCGCACTTGGGCGTCCGCGCGAGGGCCGAAGTGCAAAGTTATACGGCATTGTTACCAGACCGGACTTCCTCTTTGACGAGCATCCTTCATGGAATGTGAAACTATTTACCTACAACAATTTTAGGGGACTAATTAGACGTTATTGGAATGTTTAGCGCTGCATACTGTTAGTTAAATCATCTCTACACACAATTATCAAACTCTAGAAGCACACAAGAACAGTTGACGGAAAATTTTTATGAGAATGAAACTTTAAGATATTTTTAAATAAAGGTTAGACGTTTAAAATACTCCGTGTTTGCAATTAGTAGGCCTAGGCATGAGTTGATTCCCGAGCACATCAAATAATCTTACTTTTTAAACAGGCGGATGACGATTATTTTGTGTTTTTTAGTTGGGAAGCGCTGACCTGAATTTCCTGAAAACCTTTTGGTACCCAACAACGTAGACATCCTTGTTCCTCGACCAGATTCCAACAGAGTAGATTACCTCGCACGCTAACCCTACAGTAAAGCTTCGGCTATACTTACACGAGCCTAGCGGAGTCAAGCCGACTCGGTCCGTCGAGGAAATCCGTAGTAGTGGCCAACAGACCCGCACCGTGCCGACATGTATCGGAAGGATGCGCGCGTAATCCACCTCACCATCAGTTAGTCTGGATGTCGTGCTACTCCTGTCACAACTATCATGAATTGTAAAATCATAAGGAAGAACGTGGAAAGGGACCGAACGTTCTTTCTGGTCGGGACTTGTGGCTATATCTATCTGATCCGCGCATATCGGAGCCCGGTATGTTCTCAGAACATGGAAAACATTCGGCTCTGCGCGGGTCGGCTCTGCTCGTATAGATACACAGAAAAAATACCCCTGGAAAAATTCCGCTCACCTCGGATCGTATAAGTATAGCCGTAGGCCCCCAAGGAAAATACCATAAAAACAATTTCCTGGCTGCCAAATTGTTAAAATAAATTAGGTTTAACTGGTTTTGAAACTTTTATTCTCGTTAGCTCTGTAGGCAGACACTAATCAGAAACATTACACATATTTGTGTACTCTTTACTATTTAACAAATAAAAATACTTCAAAGTAAAAACAAAAAACTTATCGGCAATTCAAATTCCAGGAAAAGCAAAGAAAACTAGATAATTTGAAACGATCATCTCTCTAAACGTACTAGCTCTGTATACAGGCACTAATCAGAAACAGTACACACATGTTGAACTCTTTACCAATTAAAAAGTAAAAATACTTCAAAGTAAATCAAAAATCTTATCGGCAACAAGTCACATCCCAGTAAAAGCAAACAGAACTAGATAAATTAAAACGATCAACTCTCTAACATACATAACTCTGCTCACTCGACCCACAGTAGCCTGTATATTCATAAAGCAATCACTGTGACGCAGTCTAATGATAAAATATCAATAAAGCTTAATTATAGCGTTTATGAGCTGAAGCTGTAAATAAATAGGCCTACGACCCGTCAGAACGTCTCTTTGTTGACGCTTTTGTGGGGTTGAGGAGGATTCTGGACCTTGGTCTTCTTCTCATATATGTGTGGCACCTCATCTGTATTTTTGTCTTTACCTTGTAAACTTGTATTATTTTTTAGTTTATGTTAAAATGTTGATTTTATTACTAGTATTACGATTTTATTGGAAGTAGCGATACAGCGAATCACACACAGCTGCAGTGGCACCGGAGTACATATAGCGGCAATTATACTTGATTTAACATAACTTTGGTACCGGGCTGTCATGGTGTAGATAGGCCCACCAATGCTGTCCAATACTAAAGTTATGTTAAATAAACTATATGATGGAGCGCGAAGAGGGGAGTGTGCAAGTCTCCTACGCTGCCCTCCCCCACATTACACTTCTTGCGGCGGAGTACAGTCAGAGGATTGACTGGGCTAAAAAGCGTTCACAGCGACAGCAACCGTACCGTGGCTAGACATCAACTGACTACTTCTTGGTAGTGATTGTACTGAAGACTGACAGTTGAGTAGGAGAGAGTAAGACGTTACAGCACATGCTCAAGTGACGCTTCACGCTACTTGGCACTATCTGTAATTGGTTGATATTGGAGAACTGACTAATTTATTTTGTATATTTATATGTTTTTGTTTTGATTTTGTTTTGTTTTTTCTTTTTTATTACAAACCAATTACCTCTGGCAATTCAAACTGGTTGCGGTAATTGCTATAATTTCCAAGAATGTAAGGAGAATTGTAATGCAAGATCTGGAAATAAAATTATTATTATTATATCTTCAACAAACCATAGCCACTGCTAACACATACATTCATATTACAAGAATGGGAAGTTATTTCAGTTAAGGTTGAAACGTACTTCAAGTTTTGACCAGCTTAGCTTTTGACGTAGAGACTATTACAGTTTGCTAATAGTAGTAGCGCTGTTTACGAAAGAAAATTGCTCTTTATAAAGTACAAGAGTGGAAACTTCTACGTGCTTCGTTCACGTTAAACGTCACGTATCTTTGATAAATTACTATCTTCCTAAACCACCAGCTGAAATTTTAAGTTCTCTTAAGTCAGTAGAATATTGTACGTCAAATCTTTTTAGTGAGTACATTTTTGACATTGATTGTTACATTGTGTTCCCGAGAAATGTATGGTGTATTTTATAATTACAGTACTAAATTTTTCTTTCAAATTCCTCGTTGCACCAACATTTATTAGTAGCAACCGACTTAACACATTTAGAATCAGTTAATTATGTTTCACAACAGCTTTTTAGGTTATGTTAACCAAATAAAAACACAAATGAAAAATCAATGGAAAAGGCTTACTGTATTATAATTTAAACATCTGGTGCTGCATAATATATCTTTGATTGGGATTAAAACTCAGCAACACAAGTTTGTCGAAAGCATTATAAAACAGCTATATAATAATAATAATAATAATTTGGAACAAACCCTTGACAATTTTAGGTTGGGCCTATACTGAACCAACACACATGACTTAAAATCATTTATATTAATATTACCATAGCAACCATTTATTACTCGGAAAATGTAGAGTTTAACAAACATGCGTGTTGCTAGCTTTTGATGATAATAATAAGCTGTTTTATTTATTACTAAGGGAGACCTCTGCGTGCTCCACACGCCAACCCCGTTGGAACCTTCTACACACATCATTATGTTATGATTTCTTTATAATAAATATATAAGATTAATAATAACATCAAAGCTAAGATGGTAAATAATGTTCTTTTTATAATTTAATCTGTTTTATAATTTTGTTTGAAAATAACACAATTTTTTACCCTATTTGTTGTAAGAAATATATATATATATATATATATATATATTAATAGAGGAGACCCGTTGGAACCTTTTGTACACATATTTATACTATATTTTTTTAAATAAAGGTGTAGAATTAATAATAATCATACAGTTAAGATGGTAAATAATGTTAAATATCCAAATCAAATTATTTTGTATATTTTATAACAGCAGTTATAATAAAGGTTAAAAGAACCAGCAAGGCTCAGGCCTACATTTTAATAAAAACCTAACCTAAAAGTTAGAAATACAATTAATTGCCTCACAGTTTGAATCCAGCTCTTAATGGAAATATTATATCAAACAGGTGATTACTCTATCAACAATAAACATATTCATTTATTATTTAGTATGGCGCTCCCATTGTCCTAAAATATTTAGTATAGTTTGTGTTGTTTTTACTTCAACATATAGCGTTGTACACAAAAACCTATCTTAAAGTTAAAAATACAAATAATTGTTTTAAGTTTGAAATCAGCTGATAATGGAAATATTATAGGAAACAGCTGACTACTGTTATTATTACAGTCAGTAAACATATGTAATGGCGCTTACGTTTTTGTTAAATATTGAGTATATTTGTTGTTGTTTTTATGTACAATAGATGCTGCTGCTTTTCAAAAAGTATATAAAAACACGCGTGTATTCGAATGGAACGTTGTGTCAAAATTTCAAACTAATCGGGGAAGAACTTTCGAAGATTAGAGATTTTGAACAAACGAACATTTACATTTTTATTTATATAGATAGGGTTGAGAGTCAACACCGTATTTTCATTATTTTTACGGTTTTCAGTTTGCAAATATGTAGGTCTATCTTAGTGTACGTCTATGACTCTATGAGAATACAACTTCAAATTTTCGTATTTTTATCTTAAATAGTTTTTCCCTACGTTGATTTTATATCAGGACAATGCCGCACATACGTTATACGATAAATCACAATATAAATTTTAAATAGAAACTAACATTGACTATTACTACAAAAATAGTAGCAAAACTAAAAGGGAAATGCATCTGACGGCAGTAATTCGGTCCGAGTGATTAACAGCTAAATTATTTAAGAGGGGCAATAAAGGAGATAATGGACGAATAAGCCGGCTTTCATCGTTCACATCAAGTAATAACGGTTAAATGAAGGCATTAAACAAATATGAAATACAAATATCGAGTCACAAAACTTAAGAGGGGCCATAACCATTTTAATCTTCAAACGTGCTTTGCAAGTTAAATGAAGGACTTTCCATAAAGGTCTTTAATTACAATATTTAAGCCGTTGCTAAGTTCATTTCTATCCCGGGGGAGATCCCGTCTTTAGAGCTGTTGACTTAGGTTCCTTACGGCAAACATCATTATAGGAGATGTTTAGTTGGCAG
This sequence comes from Philaenus spumarius, assembly GCA_018207615.1. Lineage (NCBI taxonomy): Eukaryota > Metazoa > Arthropoda > Insecta > Hemiptera > Aphrophoridae > Philaenus > Philaenus spumarius. Next base: position 39,457 of record JAGFPH010003036.1, read on the forward strand.
TACTGCTTAACTTTCGAGAGCAATCACAGCTACCTTTCCGGGGATATTCACTCGTCCTGTAAAGTACTTCTGGGGATGTTGTCCCTTGTGGGGATATCCCCACAAAGGCAAGTGACTTAAATCAAGTGTATATGGAATAGACATATACTTTTAGACATATTACGACAAAAATAAAAGTATTTTTTTAAATCCCCTAAAATGGCATTTGGGACGACAGCTTTAGTTTTGAAGAGAGGCCACCAGGGCTGCGCTGAACGCAATACTCTCTCCTATAGAAGAGATTCGGGTTTTGGACCCATGAGTGACTTATGGGGATCTTGAGACTGATTGGTCTGTTCAAATTCAAATGAAAGAGAGTAATTCGCTTATGCCTTTGTGGGGATTCGAAAATATTTGTATGTAAACTGCAACGTTTATTGTTATGCCTTCGGGGAAAACATGGTTGCCAGATGGTTATGCCTTCGGGGACAACATGGTTGCCAGATGTAACAGATCCTGTGTTGCCGTCATGAGGACCTTTCCTAACTTAGAGTTCATTCAGATTGTCTTTTCCAATTTCTTAGATGTGGGTGCATGCTTGTTGCTTCTTTGCGTTATTTGAAAGTGTGCAACTTATATTATAAATTACATTAGTTATACGCAATACTAAACCATTACTACACTTAAAGCATTCTACTTTTAATTTAAATGGAAAAGTACTTTTCTATTACAATGTACTTGTTTTTGCCTCTTCGATTCATTTTTCTTATAAGAAGTACAAGGTTTTGGCAAATAGTTCATATCTCACGAACCGTTAAACGGATTTTTAATATTAAAAACGATTAAGATTTACAATTAAATTTTTAACAATATACTATAGTTTCATATTGATACAAATTTGTTTGTGTTTGTAGTTACTGATTTAAAATAACAAAATATTTTCGGTTTCAACAGTTGCAGTAAACACCTAATAACTCAAAAATGGATGTTCCGATCGTTCTGAATTTTTGATACGTTATTTATACCGAGATATAAATCACTCGTATAAAATTTTCATCAAATCGATTAATAACTATAGATTTAAAAAAAAACGGGTTTACAA
>JAGFPH010003036.1:71044-104519 GCA_018207615.1 Philaenus spumarius
GATCAAAGTTATTAAATCAATATTTCTTCAAAACTACCGAACGGATTGGAATGGAATTTGGTATGTAGCTTCCTCTAGGGCCATAGGTGCTCACTAAGAAAGGGTATGAAAAATTTCGAAATTTTATGAGGGGTTTGGGGGGATCAAAGTTACTAAAATCATAATTTCAGATCTTTTATTATTATGACAATAAATAGTGCTTTTATTATTTAATATCTATATATATAAAAGCCAAATACCACTCATTGACTGAACACTTAAAAAGAATACAATTACGTTAAAAGACTGAAAATACCAACCACCACGGGCAACGCCGTACGGGTCAGCTAGTAAATATATAAAATGTTTAATGGCACCCCGAAAACGTGTTCTGGGGACTATGATCGGTGCTCATTGACCACTCCCGACATCTGGTCTCACCATAAGAGTAACTGCAATAAATCATCCTTCCTATGACAATTTGATAAAAGGCAGGCTTTTACAACATATATGTAGAAATATAATAACGAAAACATAATTGCAATAGCCCTTTTAATATTATAAAATATGTTTGTAAATTGTATGAAAAGTTGTACTTGCATATATTATGCAATAATAGTAGGTTTCAGTTGGCGTTGAAAACAAATAACTAATATTTTCTAAAATGTTTTTATTAATAAAAAATATTTAAATATTAATAATATTAAACTGAAAATAATAATTGGGTAGTTTATTAAATTCAAGTAAATGCCAATTAAAACTTATTTAATTACAATATTACATTCATCTTTGGTGAGTGAAAATCCAGAAATTGTTATTTTTAAAGCTAAAATCCATTACTTTATCGATTCATTGTGCATTGTTCATTAGGACGAAGCTCGCGGTCCCATGACACGGAATCCACATCCAATAAGTGAAACGAAAATTATGAATGTCGGAAAATAATAACGCCCCAGCATCAGCAGCAGGGTAGCGAGGAAATAAAAGCAAACAAAAAACCGGGCAGAAGGGCACGCACTTCACGAATAATGAATGCTAATGCATGCGCTCAGATTTGAATGCTTTCTTTTTGAAAAAAACTGCGCACAATAGAAACTCACACATGCAAGTACGGACAAAAGAATCTAAAGTCAGTATATGAATTGTTTAGAAGATGGGACCGTTTTAATTTTCAACATTTTAACTAGAAATATGTTCTTTTGTTTGTTGGAAGCGCGTTCGCTAAAGTGCGTTGTATTCGATTTAATGATGTCTCGTTACGTATATTTGCTCTACTCTTCAAATTGCTTTCGCTTATTTAGTTTGCTTATATGTTTAAAAAAACACGAGTTTCAAATTAAAATTTAATGCAAGAAAGACCGTGAACGTCGATTGTTATTATAATGCGACGGAAAAAGTGTTTCAAGCTTCCAATAGGAACACCTCCAACAATTACAATCTGTTTTACCTGAACATACCCGACATTTTCGTGACAACAATCCACACTAAAGTTACGCGCACACTGCGCCGACCGGTACGACCGGGATTTTTACAGGTAAAATGCATGTTTCTTTATGGAGGTGCGCGTACTATACTCCGACCGGTACGACCGACCGTCAACGGACAATTCGCCACTTTCGTAGTTTTGAAAAAAGTCGGAGTGAAAGAACTTTGGACAATCCGCGGCGTGCCGTACCGGTCGGTGTTAGCGAAACGTACGACCGACCGGTACGACAGGGATTTTCATAAAAGTCAAATGCATGTTTCTTTATGGAGGTGCGCGTAGTATAAACTATTTGAGTGTATATTAGCAATTCGAGTTTTGATTACTTTGGTGACAAGATGGATGTAGATGTACTTATTTCTTTGGTACAAAATTATCCAGAGGTATATAATATGAGGCATCCGGACTATTTTAATAACTCAAGAAGAGACAACTGCTGGGAGGAAATCGGGGGTATCGTGAAGCAATCAGGTAAGGTTTCTTCTTTACCAATGTTGTTATCAATCTAGTAGCACTTCATAAACTCAAACTAATGTGCAATGTCTATAATGTGTATTAACCGAGGTTTATCTATACTAATATTAGAAAGAGGAAAAGTTTTTTTGTTTTTTTGTTTGTATGTAGGGGGTAATCTCTGGCACTACTGAACCGATTGAAAAAATAGTTTTACTAATAAAAAGCTACACATAGGCTATAATTCATTTCGATAAAACCCTTTCTTTATTTCAATATTTGTAAATTTAATCGGAAAAAATTCTTAGGTTAGGCCTAGAATGATAAACCAACACATGTATTTACATTTATTTAACAGCTGTTTGAAGCAATTATTTTTGTATTTCTAGCCTTTAAAGTGTAGACCTGAGCCTTGCTGGTAATTTTAACAATTATTATAACTGCTGTTTAATTTAATTTGAACATTTAACATTATTTGCCATCTTAGTTTTGAGGTTATTATTAATTCTACACCTTAATTATAAATAAAACATAACATATGTTTTTTGAAGATTCCATTGGGGTTTGATGTGTACTTTAAAATTACAACAGCTGTAACTTCAAAAGGTTCAGCTGTTTTCCAACTGATAGCAGCACTGTCGCGCATGGGTTAGGAAAATAATAATGTGCATTAATTAACTAAGTGTTTGTTAGATTCTAGTGCAGTATGATAAAAAGTATCGTTCATAACTTGTACCTAAAAGTGCTTTTTGGTGCTTGATGGCCACGCACCAAACACATCCACTTTAGGTACTACTAGTGATGAAATATACTATTTTCGTCTTGTTTAAAAGGAAACATCTTTAATATTTACTATTTTGTCCGTCTAAGAATCTTAATTTAAATGTTTACGACCAATTGCCGGCAAATTACAAAGATTACATTCAATAACCTATGAAAGATAAGTTATATTGAAGAGGTCTGTATGGGACCGTTTCGTCATGATATTGTGCATCCTTATGTTAGTGTACATTTTGCGAATTGGTAGTTTTTAAATAACAAAGAAACATTTTCAATTATGTAAAACTTAAAAATTTGGAAAACTTTTAGCTAATTTTACTACTGTTATCCAATTACTAGTTGTACGTAAACGAGAGCACAAATTAATTACATGAACATGGACAGTGAAAATAAACGAACAAATGCAAAACATGTACTCGCATTCAGGTAAGGCTATCGAGTTGTAGATAATATTTATGTTTTCCGAACGAACTATTTTTCTATCACCACCGCACAAACGGGAAAACATTAACTGTGAAATTGGTTGGACAGAAAACAATTACGAATTTAAATTCCGTTATCACAGTTATAATTAACGCGCAGATGTAAAGGTAATAGCATTATATTAACCGAACGTAATTTATTGTCATAAACAAACCTGTTACAATTATTGCACCCCGACGGTTTTCCGGTGGACAATAAATAAAAGCAAACCAAACACTTTTTGTTTAATTGGAAAAAGTAAATTGTGTTTAACGGTGGGATTGAACGAACGAGTGCAATATGGTCACAGTTGAGAATTACATTAGTGTCGGCCGGGATTGTTTTTAGTAGGGGGTGGGGGGCAACGTCACTTGCAGCTGATCGTTAAACTGCCTGCCCTTTTTGTACGATGGGATCAACACAGCTGCATTGTGCAAGAACTCAAAATATCTGCAAATAATAGTCCCGGCGGTCGTATATCACGTAGGCCTACGATTATTGCAAAATAAATGGTGCGCGTATTGCATTTTCTCACGTACAATAATAAAACAAAATCCAGTGTAGTTAGCGTTCTTTCGCAGAAACGTGCATTGAACGTAGATACTTAGTTCAAATATTCTTGGACTAGGTTTATATTCAATATACAGTTAACTTTTATTTTATTCCCATCGACTTAAATAATACTAACACGCAACTGAACTGCTGACGTGATTTGTGCGAGTTTCCAAAATTTAGTTATATGTTTTGGGGTTCAAACAACTAATTCGGATCTTGGTCTACGAGAACGCTAGATAGCTGGATGCGAATACGAATTATAATAGTAGAATTTGGTTGCACCTCAGCCTCAAGCTCCGGATCACCCGCTGATTTGTTCCGCTCGCAGCGGGAAAACTCGCTTTGCTAGTTCGTACCTCAAGGTTGCTGCCTCGGATCAGATGGCGCCCAAACGGTAAAATTTTGAAGGAAACCAGATGTGCTATAAATAATCTCATATGTTTATTTTTTTAGAAAAAACCCGGAAAAAAATGTCAATCAAACAAAAAATCATACTTTGGAAAAAAACGTTCTTTCGGTTTTTTTGATTTTTTGGCTACAATCTCGTCCCAAACCAAACTCGTCGACTAAGAAAACCAACTTATGTACCAAATCGGGCGTTCAGTGCGACCGTTAGTATTCGAAAGCATAAATGCAAATTGCATAATATATAAAACATTATTAAAGTTAGAAGTGACACTTCTAAGGTTCAATGTTACGTACAATGCATTGTAGTTTGTTGTTTGCAGGCCTGAGTAGTTTCTTTTAAACAAAAAATAATTTAAAACAATAAACAGCGATTCAAACTTAACAGCCGACTTCGTCCATAAGCTCTAATTCTTTACAAATTTTTTATATATATTAAAACGTGTAAATTGAATGTACATTATTACACGCCAGGGTCTGCTGGTTCCCTATGCTACGTATTAACGCAGCACAAGCGGTGCATGCTCATCTCTATCTCTTTGATCTCACACAGCGCATGCGTGTCAAACGCTCTCCTACTCTTTACTCTCAGCTGCCAGTTGAACGGAAGCGTCTCACGTTTCGTTTGATCCAGGCCAATCGCCTTACCACGCCTAAAGAACTTCTTTACCTTGAAGAAAACTCCCGAGTGTGCCGTATGATTTCAATACGAAAGGTCTGACTAAAGCCGCAAAATCGTTGAAACATGCATTCGTAATAACGTGTTTAAGTTATAAAGAAGGCTTTATATTTTTTACGTGTTAGCTTAAAATATGGAAATTATTGATTAAAACTCCCAAAAAATGCGTTAAAAGTAATCGATTTTTACTCAGTTAAACTGTTGATTAAAATGAGTTGCCGTCGATTTCTTTCAATTATGAGATATAAGACAAAAGCACAAAGCCTTTAAGAACAATTTAAGATGTTTCACGACTTTTTAGGTTGAAAAACGGCTTCCGAAACACAATGCTACGAAGTGCATATTTTTGCTGTTTTACGCAAGGTATAGAAGACCCTTAAAGAAAACAAATGCTAAAATTGTATAATGCGATCAAATACAACTGTATTTATATACCTTTTATGTGGCCTTGTGAAACCCTAAAACATAATGCATTATTTAATCATTCCGTTTGTAATTTTTTACTTTCATTCCGTAAAAAAACCTCTCCGGACCTGAACGTTTTCTCTTTACTACAAATAGGACTGGCACAAACAGCGCAATAATCTATCCGTAAGGTTTCCAGTCTTTTACTTCGAGTGAATTCAATTCCACTCGCCGTTCAACTGAACAACAATCTCGACCCAAGTTCGACGTTTAACTTGTTCCATAAACGTTTATACCGAGTGATTTCATTCCGAGCCATAAAATATACAATAACTGAAATATGATGATAAGTTTGTCTCCGTTTAAACCCGTCGAGGTTATGTTGGGATTTCAATTTCGAAACGAATACATATTCAAGATGTAATACTTTATTGAATCGTTGCCGCTTTTACGATGATGCATATTTACTTTGAACGAAATGTTAAATCTGGAATTATAAATACTTTTCTACTAAGCCTGCGATCCAATGAATGGTAATTTTTATCAAAATTTAGGCCTACATAACGATAATTCTCATTAGGTGCGTATATCGAAATTTAGGTAAAGCATTATCTTAAAATTAGCACCCGACTTATTTTGTTCTAAACATTTTTTTTAAATGCATTTGTACCACTATAATAGGCCACCTTAACAGTCCATATAACTTTATTATATTGTTTAAACCTAATTATTTATACAAATGTTATTACGTCTCATACACTAAAACAATTCACCCATAACAGTAATACTATAAACGCATTTACATTTCTCATCATCTTAAAACCCTCCATCAGTTAAAAAAAAGTTCAACTGTTCTTTACTTACGCTCTCCAACTAGTAGGAACTGTTCTTTACTTCGGGCATCGTTTTGTACATCAAATAATATTTTATAGATCGTATTCTATATCAGCATACTCGCGCCATTCTAAGTAATAATTTGCTACATAGTTCATTACTCTATGACTTTATAACAATCACGCAAAAAATATACGAAATTTCGTATAAGCGATAGTCATACTTCCTACAATGGTAAACCGACAGCTGCAGTTGTTCTTTGCTTCAAGAATCGTTTTGTACATCAAACATAATATTAATTCAATAGGTCGTACTGTACAGGGCGATTCAAAACTATACGGCAATGTCGCGGTAGCTCATTCTACAGCTAAAAATAAGAAAAAATCTTCATACAAAGATAGGCCCAAAGACGCTTCGATTCCCAGATATCTACTGTTTTGTTTTCTTTATAAAATAATTTGTTTGACTGATTTGAGTTCAAACTTGGCATGTAATTTAACCCAACAATGATCTATCTCCAGAAAAATAAGCGATTAAATCCAATCATGGGTTTAAAAATGGCGTCTGTTTGAAAATTTCAAACAAAAATTACTCAAAACACGTACATTAAAAAAAAATTCAACACCCTTTTTTGTGGTCTTTTCATTCCATATCAAATGAAATAATTGTCAAAACAATCGAATAAAGGAAAATAATTAAGTTATGTGTATTAATTCGTTTGTTAAACCAGGTATCCTACACCAACACAGTAAACACAACAATATTGTATGTCCATATGCTATTCTTATTTTTTACTAAGCTATTATTTCTTATTTGTTTGCTTTGACAGTTATACCATCCAATAGGCAATGAAAAGGCCGACACAAATGGTGTCTTGAATTTGTTTGTTAAAATGTACGATGTGTGAGTAATTTTGGTTTGCAATTTTCAAACAGCCGCCATTTTGAAACCCACGATTGGATTTAATCGCTTATTTTTCTGGATATAGATCATTGTTGGGTTAAACTTCATGCTTAGTTTGAAATCAGTCAAATATTTCTCTAGATATAAATTATTTTGTGGACAAAAACAAAATGGCGGCTATCTGGGAAACGAAACTTTTTGTATGAACTTTTTTCTTATTTTTAGCTACAGAATGAGCTACCGAGACATTGCACATAGTTATGGATCACCCTGTATATCAGCTTACTGTGGTAGTCTACCGAATAATTTGTATAACTTCATTGTGACTCTACGTCTTCGAATGATTAGAATAAACGAAAACCAAATTTTTCACTTATTATTCTCCTTGTACTCATTATAATTAAATTAGATAATAATAAATACTAAATATGAAACTAAAATAAAATTTACAGAAACTAATTCGAAACGACAGCTGTAGCGAAAGAATGCGTAAAACCAACTTTTATTTCTTACCACAAAAATGCATGGTTTTAAGAAGGTTTAATTTGATGTATCACAAGCCATATGTGCCCATTAGACATTTTTTAGATGGTGTGATAGGAGCAGGATGGGGTTTTAAAATTTTGTAAATAGGTTTTGAAAGATTTATCCTGACGGTAAATAACTGTTCCTAAAACATATTTTCTATATCTCTTTCGGTTTTTTCAATAATTAAGAAGGTAAGTTTTCCAAAAAATCACCCTGTATAAGTTTTTTATTAGGCGGATATGAAGTATGACCACATCGGCAGAAGACATTATTTACAGGCTGGCTCAATACAACGCAGTGGCTACGGTTAAATATTGCGTAAAATGGTATCTAACGTATGAAAAGAATTGTCCAGCAGTCCCCCTACAAGAAGACAAAGGGAACGATCTCGCAGGCTGGGAACTAGCGATTGAGAAGTGTTTAAAGCGAGAGGAATGCATGAAAGGATATGACTCAGAACTGGAGGCTTGGCGTAGATTGACGGAGGGCGGTGACAGATGATAATAGTGCTTTGGTTATTTCATTTCCGAATCAAATACAGACTAAAGATGGCCACCGACGTTCTAATAGTTAAGCTGAAATGTAAATTAAACTTTGGGATTGACGAGTGAGAAGGAATTGTTGAAGTGAAAACTTCTTCAGGCGCGCCGAACACTTTTTGGATGAGGTAAAATATACGAACTCGCGATACGCACTTAGAGTGAGGCGGTTTGCGTTTTTTATTTCGTCGATGATTTCTTCTTCTTCTTTGGTTTTCACACGTACTAATAAAAACTAACAGTTTAATGTAACAGCTGATCGTAAAAGGAAATCGACGAAATTAAATAGGCAGGAGTAAATTCAAAGGCTTAAAATCAATAGGCTTAAGGAAACGATTTAAGTTTAAGGAACCGAATAATAAGCAAAGGTTAAACATTAAGTTAGGGATAATACACACACATTAAATAAAAACCGAAATGTCAAGCAGTATATATAGTTCAGGCAATATAACTTTAGGTACAAGCACGATTTAGCAAAAATAATCGTTGTTTGCTTGTTTATTTAAAACTAGGGGAGACCCATGCGTGCTCCGCACGACAACCCCCAATGGAATCTTCTAAAAACATATATGTTATGTTTTATTTATAATAAAGGTATACGATTAATAATAACCTCAAAACTAAGATGGTAAATAATGATAAAAGTTCGAATCAAATTATTTCTTATATTTGATAACAGCAGTTACAATCCTACACTCTAATACGAGCAATGTCTGTTTGTACGTATGAGCAATCTCGAGATCCAGCGGAAGGATTTTGCTGAAAGTTTGGGATTAGAGGGTTTTGGGTCTAAAAAATCGATTGGTGAAACCCGCTACCTCAGGAAAACTCGTTTTTTCTAAACAACTTATTTGAAATTTGACAATTTTCCCAAGCCCGTTCCCTTGACAGTGGTTTCGCTAGATAGCAGATATTCTTATTGTTCCCTTGGCAGTGGTTTTGCTAGATAGTAGATATTCTTATTACTTTATAATTATGAGAAGAAGAAGTAGAAAATCTTTTTTATATAATAGAGAGATATTTATTTTTCTTCTTACTGACTCAACAGGGTCTTCTTTCCCCGCTTATTTTTCCAAGCCCAATCCCTTGGTAGTGGTTTCGCTAGACAATAGCTATTCTTATTACTTTATAATTATGAGAAGTAGACAAACTTTTTTATATAATAGAGACGATAAAAAAAATACCGAGCAATGTATGATGGTTAAAAGAACCAGCAAGGCTCGGGTCTACACTTTAAAACCCTAACCTAAAAGCTAGAGATACAAAAATAATTGCTTCAAATTTTGAAATCAGCTGTTAATGCAAATATTGGAGTAAACAGCTTTATTATCTGATTATCCGTTTTATTCGATTGGTTGCTATGGTAATAAATGTAAATGCATGTGTTGGTTTATCATTCTAGGCCTAACCTAAGAATTTTTTCCGACTAAATTTACAAACATTGAAATAAAAAAAGGATTTTATCGAAATGAATTATAGCCTATGTTACTCAGGGACAGTGTAGCTTTTTATTAGTAAAACTATTTTTTTCAATCGGTTCAGTAGTGCCAGAGATTACCCCCTACATAAAAAAAAAACTTTACCTCTTTATAATATTAGTATAGATAAATCATTATTAGCAGTACACTAATACCCCACAATCAATCAGTAATTTTAAAACAGTTTTAAAGAGAAAAATATGTGTGACTTAATAAAATTGGCAGTGTTAAATTTAAAGGCTTAAACTTAATAGGTGTATGGTTTACGTCACGCCAACGATGAAATGGACATTGTGCTTCCTCATTTTGCAAGTTATGTTAAAGTAGACTCGGTGATAATTCTGAAATGAATATCGCATTCCAAATTTTGTAAGCTGTGTTCAATTAGTGTGCTTGGTGATACCTCTAAAATGGACATAGTGCTTTCTCATTTTTTAGATTTCAATTTTAAATGGAGCAAGATAAAAATAATGATAACATTTCGGATTGAACCAATATAACCAACGATTTATGTTCATGACAGTTTTCACTTCAGTTTTATCATAATTTCTCACACACATGCGTTTAATAATATTTATGTTAATAATAATAGTTAAAAGTTGTTAGTATCACTCATGCAGCTCTGATGATGACATTGTCGTTGAAACGCGTTTGATTATTAAACGTATGTGTGAGGATTAGTGTAATTTTATTATTCTTAAATAAAATGTACATATATTTTGTATTATGTTTATTGCATAAGACGAAGTAGGCCCTGTTTAAAAAATATCATGTTGTGTATATAAAATACTTGTATCATAGAATATTTAGACGGTGGTAACGCTTCGACACGCTGTACGAATAAATTATTGTCTATGTTTACTATCATTCATATAAATAGGAAATAGAATTACGTCGGTGGTCCGGGCTTTTATTGTTAAGCTTACACCATAATCAGTATTTTATTAATTGCTGTTTAGTATTGCTTGAATAATTAATTTATTGAAATGTTGGTTGTTTTAAAAGTACTAAACGAGTAACAATTAAAAGTGATGATCACCAAATCGATCCTGTGAACAAAAATTATTAAAAAAAGTTAAACATTCACATTATTTATTTAGTTCTTTAGAGTGCGCTCGGTTTAGATCATGTAAATCCTCCATCCGTTTAACACCTCAACATGAAGGGTATTTTTTACTACTTGCGCATATTACCATTTAAAAATCTACAGAATGTATATTCCAATCAAGCAAAGAATACATTATTATATATTTTCTTGTTCAGAAAAGTTCAGCGAACATTGCTATGTAGGCAAAATATTTTAGAAAAGTTTTCTCTATTTTGTTTTTTAGTAGGTACCAAACGAAAGAAATAATTGTTTTAAATAAAGGTCCCAAAAGTAGGGCTTTTTTAAATAAAAAAAATAAAACAAAATTGTTGATAAATAAAAAAATGTTCTTTACATAAACCTATCAAAAAGTTTTCACTTTCGACAAACTAGTGGGGGGGGGGGGGGGGAGAGAGATTTTAAAAGTGTGCAATTTCCAAAAAGTATTATGTACATACCGTACTTCGTGTATTTTTGCGCGATTGCTATAGGCTAAGTCATAGAGTAATGAACTATTTACAAATTATTCGTTAGAATTTCGTTAGTAAGCTGATATATAATAAGACATATCAAATATTATTTTAGATGTAGCTAGCTGCTGTTTAACAGTTGTAGAAAGTAGGCGTCGTTTATTCGAAACTTTTTTTAGCAATAAGTAATCTCATCTGCAACGTTACAATATAAAATAACACCTTGATTAAAATAATACCTTTTGACAAAACGGACAGCTGATAACACGCCTCTTCCTTTGGGATAAAACGTTACAAATTTAATACGTTATTGCAACCTATTACCGAGATGCCGTGGAACGTTCTAGACTATTACCGCAATGTAACGGTAATTCCCATGTCTAATGTTTCTTTTCGGTCGCTCTGTGGACGTTTTATCACGATGAAGCACGTTTGAAATCTGCTATTTTCTGAACTACCATGGTAAACGTCCCGCAACGGTGAAATAATATCACGCAATGCAAAATAATATCATAGATCATGAATAATAAATAGATCTTGCATCCATACGCCAGCAGTGTGGCGAAAATTAGGTTGTCGGGAAAATAGTGCATGATCGCGCCGCGAGGTAGCGCTAGGAAGAAATCATTGGTAGCATTGGTGTTTCACACAACTTCCATCGTTTCCCCAATAGATAGTGCCACTATCAGCGAATTTCCAGTGGAACGAAATATTGCATTGGATCGGAGTTCTATTAGGTTATCCAAATACAATGATAATACTAACTGACATGGCAGGACCAAAGCAAGCCCTAATCAAAACCTTATTAAGCCTCTCTCATAAATAACTCTGCTCGCTTCGTTCAACTCTGATATATCAAACTATTGTGTCCGATATGTTCACGCAAATGTCGATTGAGAAGTGACATAAATATATCTAATGTAATGTAAGACAGAGATCAAAATAGACACCATCAACCTCAATAATTCGAATTGCGGCATGTGTTGCAATTTCACCATTAATATTGAAATAATCAACATTTCAAACAAATTTTTATATTACCAACTGAAGGAAGCAATATAATAATATATAAGCACCAGATATTTGACTTATAAAACAGTATGCCTTGTGTTTGCTTTTTCCTAATCCAAAACAACTGTTAGGCCTAGTTGTGAAAAATAATTATTTGACTTTAAATTCGCCAAATTGGTTGCAAGTAAACGTGTTTTGGGTCTTGGTATGCAAAACCTAAAATTGTGTTACGTTTTTAATCTAAATCAGCTGTTTTATTTGTTGTATGTAATAACAGATGTTTGAATTGAATTATAATACAGTAAAGCTGTTGGTTGCGAAGAATATTAAACTGGTTCTGAATTTGTTAAGTTGATTGCTATGGTAATGAATGTAAACAAACCTGTGCTCGAGCTTTTGATCCGAACAGCTGTTTTATTTGATGTTGAGCTGGGCGTGAACCCCCGAATTTTCATTATTTCTACGTTCTTAAATTAAAATTTAGGAAACGTCTTTCTTAGAGTGAGTCTATATGTATGCATTTTCGTACTTGTATCTTAAGTAGGCCAATTTGTCAGACAGTCAGTCATTCAGTCAGGACAAAGCCACATATATATTATGCATAAATTGTGTTGTAGACATAATTAAACTATTTAATGACTTATCAAAACCTAGCTTTGTGTTTTGTATTCGTCTCTATTGCAATACAAATAAACGGTACCAGGAACTGGCACATACTTTCTCACAAACATATTTAAATTATTAAACAGATTCACTGTGACTTCATAATTGTGATGGGGTAGGACAGGTGATTTATTAAAGTAGGAGATTAACTAATAAATATTATTATTATTATCTATAGAGACAACTATTCGATCGATTTCGAACAAATTTGCACCAAACACGTCAATTAGGCCTGTATGGATGCACGAAAAAGGTTCTGAAAAATTTTGAAACAACCCTTTTATGGCCAAATAAAAACCCAAAAATCAGTTATTATTATTATTACCTAAACGAGAATTTTTAGAAGTATGCAGTTTGTTGCATATGGTAGGGTACATTAAAGGCTACAAGTAAGCCAAATTTGATCAAAATCGTTAGAGCCGTTTTTTTTATCAAAAAACGGGGTTTTTTGTCAAAAAAATGGTTGTTTTTCAAATTTTTTCATAACCGTTTTTCGTGCATGTATACAGGCCTACTTGACATGTCTGGTGCAAATTTGTTTGAAATCGATCGAATAGTTTTAGCTCTAGCTTTGTATACATACAGACATAAAGACCATACTTACAGACATACAGACATTTTTTAAAAATCACTTTTTTGGACTTAGGGGGTCCCAAAACGGATATTTCCACAAAAATCTCAACATCGATTTTTTTTGCGATCACTTTACTTTCTCTATACTATAAGTATAGTGAGAAAGTAAAAACTAAGCACGATCATTTTTGTGTGGTACTTGCATATTTTGTAAATTTAGGTAACAAATTGCACGCAAGTTTTGCTCAGTAATTTTACCAATTAAAGTCATTTCGTGACAATAATAGTGTTCCAATTACGTGTAAAAGTGAATGCAAACCATAACGATAATGGTAAATGTATTTCAACTATCCTGCACTTGGAACGAATCCAACCCGATATGAAAGCATCGTGTACGAGATCCCTATACAAAGCACGATGTTTTAACACTAAAGTTGCATATCTCCGGAATATCCATCACACGGCTAATGTAGCGTATTCTATTCATGCTATCGACGTAGATGATGCATCGCTTTGTTCAAGATTCAGGGCATTTTAGTCGAGAGGTCACGCGGCCGTCTATCAGCCAAGACTCGCCCCTAATCACCCGCCCTATGGATTTGGAATATCGCCAAAAGTGAGAAGCGAGGGACACTATCAATTGAATCTTTCGCTCTTAATTAATGATCGGATGATGGCTCTGCAATAATCACACCCCTAGATTACTTCGCAACCCTCGTGTTACAATTAGTACAATAGAACTGTCTCCGCTTTAAAAGCGTTGCTAAATCGATTATACGCATTTGTTGAATCCGTCGTTTTTCCATTTCCCCTTTCTAAATGAAAGATTGAACTGGTGATTTGATTTCCTCTTAAATTATACATCTCAATAAAAACAAACTAATATTGCACATCTATAAAAAACATAATAATTTAAACGACAGGGAAATGTCTCAGAATACGTTTAGATCCAATACAAAAATAATAAGTTAACTAGGTAAATAGTTGGCTTATCACAATGTCGTGTGAACGCTAGGCCCTAGGCAAATTGTAGCGCCACAATAATAAAGCTTTAATTTTTCAATAATGAACAGTTAGCGTACGTTTGTGATGGGCTGTATGTTTATGAATATCAATCGAATAAAATTTGGTAAACGTCCGTATCACAGGAGAATAAACTACATGCCATCGAATGTAGCCCTGTAGCGACACCCGCCTCGTATTTGAATATACTATTCCTTCGTATGTATCACCGAAGCGAACACCCACCTCGCAGGCGAATAAACTGTGTGCTATCAGATGTAGCACTGAAGCAAACCCCATACTTCAATCACTCACGTTGAGCGAATTTCCAAAATTAAGTTTATGTGTTTCCAACTATTTGGGAATTTGGTGTACCCACAAAGGCACTGACAAGACCCTCACGTGGATTCGAACCGGATGCTTTTATGGTATTTTACGTTATGTTCGATTTTGGGGGAAGCGGACGGGCTATAAGATCGTGTAAAGAATGAAAAGTGCAGAATAAGCTCCTACATTTATTGTTTTAGATAGACCAAAGCAAGTTTTCTTCTAGTACAAAAATAAATCGACATAAAGTTGCTAATATCTCGAAAGGAAGAGTTTTTAACAAAAATTTCAAGAGACAAAAATTGGTTATTTCAAAGTGCTTGACCTAAAAAATTGCTTTCAAATCGATTTCGTAAATTTAATTTTTTATAAAATTTTCTTAGATGTAGGAGTCGACTTAAAATTTACGAAATCGATTTGGAAGCAATATATTAGGTTAAGCACTTTGAAATAAAAATTTTTTGTCTCTTGATATTTTTTGTAAAACCTCTTCCTTTTCGAGATATTTTAACTACATGTCGATTTATTTCATCACGTTTAGGGCCGCCATTTTGTTTTGGGTGGTCAGATTTTTATTTTATTTATGTCATTTTCCTAGTCTTAAATATACCTTTAAAATGAGGTATCACATGACCATACTTCCCATTTAAAAATTTTGAGTTGGCCCCAAAATCCCCCATTTTTAGGGGACACTCAAAATTTCCGATTGCTTCAAAAGATACTTTGGGCTACGTTAGTATCGTTCCCCAAAGGAATTTGTTTGTTTTAACAAACACAAAAGTTAAAGAGAGGGGGTGGGACTTTTAAGACACCTGGTATGTATATATAACATTTTTAATGATACCCCAAAATTGTTCTGGGGACTACGATCTGTGTTAATTTACTACTTCCGAAATTAGGTCTCACCATAAGAGTTACTGCAATATCTCATCTTCCCTATGGACATTCGCTAATAATACAGAGATTAGGTTATTACTGAGTTATAGCTTGTTAGTCATGAAGATGACGACTTTGTCGTTGAAACGCGTTTAGTTATTAAACGTATTTGTGAGAATTCGTATATTGTTGTTATTCTTAAATTAAATTACAGCTAAGTCAGTATGCACATTTGATTGCTTGTCCATTTACGCCATTCCCGGCAATACCTATTCCGACATTCCGACATTTATTCAACTCAAATAAATCTTTTACGCGACAACATTCGCCGGTAAATAGAAATGTTTCACTCCCTCTGACAAAACCTGTTTATAGCATTTCCGAATAGTTTACACTGAACAAACAAGCATCGGGTTTATCTAACGGCCGAGAGAGTTTACACAATACAGAGTCCTCTGATCTCCCACAGGTCGTTGAACTTCGGAGCTGTTTTTATACCTCGGGAATTTATTAGTTCCTTAATTAGTCAATTACCGGTCGGGCTTATCTTTCCCGTAAATTGTTTAATACACCTTCTCCAGGTTATTCCTTATCTTTATACCGGGTTCATCACGATATCTCTTAACGACAGTGCGTCATTTGGGAGAGTTAATGATGTATTATTCCCTATTGTGTCGTTTATGCTGACGATTATCTTGTTTAGAGGATCTAAGCGTTTTCTTGTGTACCACGAGATAACGTAAATTTGACATTATTTAATTAATTACAATTTCGTCAGAGTAAACTTCCTTGAGAATAAAGGGGTTTTCTGTTGCGTTCGCACTTCCGCATGCCTGAAGCAAGAAATGCTTTGTCATTAAGGAAGATTAAATCGGTTACGGGTAACAACGCTCTTTGTTCATACAGTTTGTAGTTTCTACACTGTATTATACAAAAAGCGAAATTCGAAACTATTAACCTCCAGAAGTAATTAATTTGTCCAAAAAGATAAAACATTTACACCACAGTCACGGTAAACAGGAGGCTTTGCAGACCGTGCTTGTAGAAGCCCTTAGATGGGTTGCCTAATATGAGCGCCCTGTCCTACGAGCGCCATGTCCATTTAGCGCCCACTCTCGGGTTGACGAGGGTCAGAGAGGGGTTGACAGGTCTAGGAGCTTTCCAACGAGCGCCGCATTTCTGTGTCACAACCTTCGACCAGCTGTACTTGTTAGTATTTACTGATCGATGAATTGACACGATCAATGACATCGAAAAACATTCCTTAAATATGACCCATATGCTTGTATTTAAAACCTTTCTTATAGATAATCGCAACGATATTTAGTTTATAATATTACAGTAACGGTATTTCAATAGCCGTTGTCGGATTTGTAAAACTAGAACTAAAAGAATAATAAAAATATAACAAATTATTTCCAAAAATATTCTTAAACAAAATACCTCCCAAATCTTTTATTTGGTATTTTACCAGGTGCTATTTACTGAATCACTGCTTCTAGTATGTTGTAGATACCTAAATATGAAACACCTCAATTCTGTCCTAAATTAAACGGTAATTTTTGTAAGCAGTGCCATACGTGTTATAAGCACGTGTATAAACAATTTAATATGCCAGTATTAGGTCATGTCCCTCAAAAGGGTCGCCGGAATACTACCCCCCCAGAAAACTACCCCCCCAAGCAGGTTCCTACGTCATTTTGACGTCAGAGATCAGGTGGGGAGGCAGTTTTCCAGTCACGCACACTCAAGTTTCGATATAATTAGAATAAAAAAAAACTAGAAAACTAACCTAAACTGTTTAGTTACAGTATGTTTCCGATAACAGTAGCCTATAATTGTAGGAACCTGCTTGGGGGGGTAGTTTTCCGGGGGGTAGTATTCCGGCGACCCGCTTTTGCTAGGGGGGGTAGTATTCCAGTCGCGGACACGGCTCCCATATTGGTTAGTTGGCAGATTTCGTGACGTCACGTTTCACCTGGGGGGTAGTTTTCCGGGGGGTAGTATTCCGCATCCCCCCTCAAAAGTGGATTTAATATTTCTAAATATAACTTGAATAGTTTAAAGAAAATGTCAACTTTAATACCTCTTAAATATTCTATTAGTGGAAGAAATGTGCGAAAAGGTTCATTGTTAGCGCCAGCCAGGATTGCGTGCCCACTTATAATCAAAGGCACCTATAAATCAAGGTGGGCATGTCACGAATCATCGCACATGGTATACGCATGCTTATATTACGTTTAATTTAGGGTTTTATAACATTTGTAGCTGATTTGAGGGGATTCATATTTAGGTCAGAAGTAAATACTACAAGAAGTACAGGTGGTCGAAGGGAGTGACACAGAAATGCGGCGCTCGTTGGAAAGCTCCTAGACCTGTCAACCCCTCTCTGACCCTCGTCAACCCGAGAGTGGGCGCTAGAAGGACATGGCGCTCGTTGGACAGGGCGCTCGTAGGAGGACACCCTTAGATGTGTAGAGAAAAAACTCTTGTTCAGGTATATTTTATTGGGCACGTTGGCTAAATCTCTAAATATATATCACAATAATTAATGTAAAAAATTAAACATTAACTAACTGTCATGCATATTTAAATAGTTTGCACATTATTTTTATCTTGCCTCATTTAGAATTGAAATCTAAGGGGAAACACATGATTGGATACAGTCAAATAATATATTTTTTTAAACATAATTTTAGGTACGGCCTATATTGCACCAACACACACTTCTTTAATGCATATACATTAACTACCATAGCAAAAGTTAGCAAATTAGATATTTAAAAAAACTAGAAAGAACTAAATCCATTTTAGAGGTATCACCAAATACACTAATTTACCACAACAAAATTAGGAAGTGCAATGTCTATTTTACCGGTAGCGTGACGAGACTAAAAACACACAGCTTTGAGTTAAACTTAGGAAGCGCAATATCCATTTCATACGACCAGGTAGGCCCTAAACTATTTTAATACAACTTACGAAATGAGGAAACACAATGTCCATTTCACCGATAGCGTGACCTGATAAAACCCACACAGCTATTGAGTTAAAGCCTTTGAATTCACCGCTGCCTATTTTATTTCGTAGATTTCGTCTTCTTTCACTATCAGCTGTTACTTGAGATTTCTGGTTTATATTAGTACGTATAATAAAGTGTGTAGAATGAAGTTAGGCCTAGAATTAATCGAAACACGTTTATTTGCAATCAATTTGGCAAAGACAAACATCTGGTGTTACATATCATATTGTTTCTTTTAGTTGGTACTTTTAAAATTTGTTTGAAATGTTGATTATTTAAATATTAATGTTGAAATTACAACGCAGGACACAATTAATTCAATTGAGGTTGGTCGTGTCTATTTCGATATCTGTCTTACAATGCATATGTATGGCCACTGCTCAGTCGTCATGTCCGTGAAAATATCAGAGTATACAGTAATCTGTTTGCATTGGCTTAGCCACTAGTATATTTATATAACAGTTTGAAAATAGAATACTTATACGTGTACAACGTAAGACAGTTAAGTTTAATAATGTATTATTACTAAAAGGTTTACTATAGTAGTAGGCCTACAATCCTTATAATTGTACACATTTACAGAGTTATAAACCACACAGCATAGTAAGGTAAACCGTACACCTATAGGCCAGTCGGTAGGGGTAATTTTAGACCAAAAGTTCCAGTAATTTACAATACGACTGATTTTTTTTTATATAAGTACATTAAAGTATGTAGATTAACATAAAAGTAAGTTGACCAGTCTATCGATTTCCCAAAGTAAAAAAAAAAAACAATTGAAAAACATTTTTTTTCGATTATCCTCAATACTTAGAGCTGGGATGAAGATAAATAAAAATAAATAAATACCACCGTGTAGAGGAAGTATTTTTCAATAAAAAAGTTCATATGTATTTCTTTCCTCCGAACAATGGTTTGTCTGGAAAACATTCGATAATGCAGGTATGTATTTTGCAGCAGGGGAAATCACTAAAAGTTGAAATCTCATTCATATATAAAGCGTTCGCTCATTCTAAATCGGCTGAATTTTAATATATCGAATTGAAACTTGACATAGGAGTTAAAATATATATTTTAAACATTTATGCTGAGTCTCAGCTTGTTATCTTGAAAATGACCCGATCTCACTTGACTTATCAATGGGTTTCTCGATTTTAGTAGTACCGAACCCATGAACTAATTTCAATCTATTCCAGTTTCGCCAATTTTTAGAATATCAACATCAAATTTGTTTTACAAGTTGAATACACCAGTATAAATATTCTTAGTAAGTATGAACGATTTTTTTCATGTTATTTTTAAAAACGAGGCGCTTGAAAATTAGTCTTCTGTTTTACCTATGTCGTTTTAACTATACCACTTTTAGATTCAACGACTCCATTTTCGACATTTTTTAACATATCGATTTAAAAATCGGTACAGAAGTTACAAACACAGTTGGTGTTTGCTATACCTATTTTAAAAATGATATTTAAAAAATTAACTAATCTGCAGCCGATCAACTCAAGCGTTTTGATAAAAAATCTAAAAATGTCTAAAATTATACTTTTTTAAGTTACTTATGCTTTCAAAAGTAAATAATAAAAAAGATTTATACTCCTTGATCTTGTTTCAATCTATATATTTAACTTGTAAAGAAACTTTCAGTTTGATATTTTGAAAATTTTCTAAACTGGAGCCGTTTAAAATAAGTTCGTGGGTCCGGTACTCCTAAAATCGAGAAACTAATTGATAAGTCAAGTGGCTCCAAATCAGGTCATTTTCAAGATAACAATCTGAGACTCAGCATAAATGTTTAAAATATATATTTTAACTCATATGTCAAGTTTCAATTCGATATATTAAAATTCAGCCAATTTATAATGAGCCAACGCTTCATATATGAATGAGATTTCAACTTTTAGTGATTTCCCTGCTGCAACCCAGCTCGAAATATTAAGGATAATCGAAACAAAAATGTTTTTCGATTGTTTTTTTTCGACTTTGGGAAATCGATAGACTGGTAAACTCTTTTTATATTAATCTACATACTTTAAGGTACTTATAAAAAAAAATCAGCCTTATTGTAAATTACTGGTACTTGTAACCTACACCGACTGGGCTACTAGATAATGGTTCCGTTTTAAATAGCATTTTTTTAAATTACGTTTTCTAGTGTGTATATAATTAATCAGCCTGTGATTTTTCATACGTGTTTACTATTAATATCAGTTGTGTAGTACATCATAGTAAATTATAAGGAAAAGTAATATCAGTGCTTCAGCTTCCTACGAGAAGAAAGGACTTGCGTGCGGGCCAGGGCGGGAACATCTGTTCTACGTTCTAACACAACCAAGGCCTGCTACGCTATAAAATAATTCCTGTACTTCCCATGCACTTTAGAAAGGCTTTTAACGTTAAATTAGTTTTCGTGCGAGTTTTTAATTCTCAAAGTTTGCAGAAATTACGATCCTTAAAGTTTTCGTTAACGTACGCAAGGATTTCTCGCCCGAAATCATCCAAGAAATTTACTCCAACACAAAATGGTCGTAAGATGAGCACGATATTACTATAAACATTTTGCGCATGAAACGAAAATTACCTCCACGTCTACTCACAAAGTGGAAGTCATGAAATATTGAAGAAAACCTATAAAGTCATCCATAAGAAAACAACAGTTGTTTTTCAAAGAGCACCTCAAATGTATATCATAAATTCATCATGTATGCAGTCGTATCTTCGGAAGAGGAGGTGTTTCGGGATCCGGAAAGTATCCATGAATAAAAGATACAACTCTTCTGGCGAGAATAGCAATATGTTATAGTCGAGCGTTTCTGTTTTACCTTCAAAAGTTTGAAAATTGGTTACAAGATAAAATAATAATACGATCGTCGACAACTTCTCGTTTGACAACAAACGTTTATCGTCACATTATGGTAAGAGCATATTTTTGAATCACCAATAATAATAGGACCGATAAACACTTCAAATGGTGATATTAATAGCTGCGATTATGATTTCGTCGTTGATTTCTTCTTCATCGTTAGTTTACACACGTACATAAACCAAAAGTTTAATGTAACAGCTAATCGTAAAAGAAGAAGAAATCGTCGAAATAAAATAGGCAGTTGTAAGTTCAAAGGTTTAAACTCAGAGCTGCATGGGTGTAGTCACGTCACGCTACCATTGAAATGGACATTGTGCTTCCTAATTTTGTAAGTTGCGTTAAAACAGTTTTTCATCATCTATTATTTTAAGAGGTTTTTTCTGCCTCATTAATAGGGTAACCACATAAAAATCATTGAGTTTACTATTGAAAATTATACTCATCGGTTTTTATATGGGCACTTTCCGCCCGCTAAAACATATGTTAGTAAAACAACTGTTGAAACAACAGTGAATCAATCAACTTCCGTGTCTGTGTATTTTTGGCATAACCTCAATTGTTTATGTAAATATATAAATGTCCATGTTGTAATCAAGTTTGTTCCATAGTAAAATGCTAATTATTTACTAAAACTGTACCTGGAGGAAAAATTGTGTATGTCTTACGGGAAGAAGTACGTGCCTATCGTAGTTGCCACCAAGAAAATTTTTTCGGAGAGACAAAGTGTTACTTTTTCCGTTAGGACACAAATAATTATTCGAACAGTTAAAATGTAGGCTACATTATTATAACACTTTTGTTCTCATAGATGTAATAGGTACCTCCACCTTATATCATAATAATTAATATTTATAGTTAGTGTAACTCTGAATTTATGCTTATAGTGGTCGAGCTAAAATGGCTTGCACATAAATAATACTTAATGGCTTGTCAGAGTTTATACTTAAAATGGAGCAACCCGCTTGAGGCTAAATGTCCAAGCCTAAATAAGTATGTTAGTAACCACACTCCGGGTAGATCCTTGCCTTCGACTTGTAGTTTATTTAGTATACTATTTCGGGCCAGCAGATTACAGGAATATTTCTTGAATAAACTTGTTTTAAGATAATTCTAATTCGTCGCCTTACCTAATCATCCTGACAACGCCAGGAGGCTCACGCGAAAGCCTAAAGCTACATCCGCGAGGCGACGTCTTCTCGCAGGGGAACCAACAGTGGCGACCCACAGCAGGTCTATGCTAAAAGTACTATAAAAACGAGGTTTTCCGCTACGAGCGAAGCGATCCGGGGTTTTAGGCCGAGATGCAAACAAATTCTACTAAAATATTTTGTACACGCAGGCAAATTTCCTTTGTGAGCAGACAAATTTCCCAAATTGTTTGTTGAAACCCTTAAACATAGACACTTAATTTTTGAAATTCACTCAACTCACGTCATCAGTTCATCTGCGTGATCGAATTTTTGTAATACACCTGTAATAGTTAGACATAGGCTATAGCATACTGTTGTAGATCTTATCGTATTTACTGTTTTGGTTTATATTTAAAGGATTAGTAAATAAGTGTAAAGAAAACAGCACCCAAACTAACTTCACAAAACTGTTATTATTCAGACCCATGTTGTAGCATCGTGATAGTCAGTGTTAATTAAAAAATATATAAATATGGTTTGAGTTAATTAGTAATAATTTAACTTACATACCTATTCTCTTCTTCTTCGGGAATGTGGGGGGGGGGGGTCAAAATGACTAAATCACGATTTCTCTAAACCTACTGAACGGATTGGAATGAAATTTGGTATGTAGCTTCCTCTAGGGCCATAGGTGCTCGCTAAGAAAGGTTTTAAAAAAATCAGAAATTTTAGGGGAGATTTGGGGGGGTTCAAAGTTACTAAAAAAAATCAACGAACGTATTGGAATGAAATTTGGTATGTAACTTCCTCTAAGGCCCTAGGTGCTCGCTAAGAAAGGGTTTAAAAAAATTCGAAATTTTAGGGGAGGTTTGGGGGGTCAAAGTTACTAAAAATCCCCGTAAGAAATACATACTGTAATATATTTTTTGTTAATATACATTTAACTTTGATTTGTCTGTCCGTGCAAAGCCGGATCGGGCCAGCTAGTTATTGTATAAATGTAATCAATAACATGGCAATAGGTTAAAAACATGAGTATTTTTCGTTTTCTAAAAATTGAGTATATACAGTAAATAGTATACAATGGCATTCATGACTTCTTAAAATGTATTAAAGTCTATAATGCAAAAAGGATAACACTAAACACATTTAAAGACTAACTTAAATAGAAACATAGCTCCATAATGACGCGGAGGTGCGGCACAATGTTAATAGACTAATCGACCCTCCCTTCCTATAGTTGTGCAACGTTTTTTAACGATAAAAGGTTACAGCTGTAAGGGATGTAATTGTTATTTAATGAAATAAAATTATCGAATCTAAAACGACATCTGGCGCTATACAATAGGAGGTGTCACTAGCACCCTCTACCCCTAAAGCGTCAACCCTTTGCTATCAGAAATCCTGATTGCACGGCCCAAGGCTTAAACATCCCCATCACATGCAGATGTGACAATCATCCCTCGCTATATTCGAGCAAAAACAAATCATGGAACACTTCCGTCAAAGGCTAGCCGCTCGAGGCGAAATCCTTTCTGAGCCAAACAAGATTGCGTTTGGGTTTTTTGAACGCAAAAAAGCTTTAGTACCAAAAGAATTGGTTTTAAATTAAAATTAGGGTTTTCAAAAAGAAATACGTAATACGTAGGCGGGTTAGTTTCCCGAGTTTGCCGGTAAGATTTTGCATATTGGCGTTGGGTTTTCTATAAAACCTTCACCTTTCCATAATTGGTGATAGATGCTGAGACATTAAGGGTCTACTGTAGAGGCGGTCATCTTGGAATTTTAGTATCGCAATAGTTCACTTATAACCAGGTATCCAAAAACTCTTTGTAAATCTAAGTCTACTAAGTTGAGGCTCTGCTCCAGCAAAGGAGAAAGCAACCAGCGACTCCAGCACTTTACTCTATAGGTAACCAAACAGTGGAGTTCTTACAGCTGAGCGCTTTGAGATTGATTCGTTTAAAACCATTTTAAAAATCTATCTTTGGTAACAGCGTGGGGGGGAGGGGAAACAAAACATTCTTTATAAAATTTGCTTATCCGGCTTGCGATTTACTTTTGAAAAATTTTTTTATTGTATTGTGTAAGGGGATAAATGTCAACTTAGTACTTAAAAAAAATTACAATTACAAAACAAATCAACGGGATTTGAAAAAAAAATTTAAACAAAACGGTCTATATAGTGATTTTGGTTAAAACAAGACCTTGCAAACAATTGTAAGAATTAATAAATAATAAAACAAACATAAATGGTTTTAAATTTATCATTATTCTTTAATGAATAAAAACCTATCATGGCCGCCCCGACTGCAGACCCTTAACGCCATTTTACCTTTTAAGTTTCTTTCCAAATTTGTTATGGGTCGTATCTGAATCAGGAAAGCTTAATATATACAAGTTTTTACGCTTAAAAGGCTGGACGAATTTAAATTCCATATAACCACAATGGGGCTGGGAAGTTGGGTTTTGGACTTAAAGCGACAAGCTTTAAAAAACCATTCTTACTTTGTTAATGTATTGATTTGAAGACTACAATTATTACAGCGTTGAATTATTACCATTTTTAAATTTATGCAAAATTTAGTAGTTACTCTAAATTTATTAAATTTTAAAATTTAGGTGTCTAACTTGCAATTTATTTGTATACGACTTTCATTCTACTGGCTTTTTAAATTGACAAAGCCATTTAAAAGATAAATGATAGAATAAAGTTTGCACGGAAATGGTCAATATTTTGACTACCGTTTTTTGACTGATAATTTTTTCTATATTGCTGAACCGAATTTGATGATTTAGGTACTCAATTTAAGGCTTTTTAATTTAAAAAAGAATAACTTTTTCTGTACCACGCAACGTTCTGAAAAAAGTACAAAAACTGTACGGTTTTATACCTCTCAAACGTTGAGCTCACCTTCTGGGATGGTGCAAACTCAGGTTACATGTATTTGGGACCAAATGAAGTTATTAAAACGATGTACATTTCTCCCGGAATTAAGTCCTGAAAATTCCCATTTGTATATTAATCACGAGTGCTTTTAATAAGCTAATTTGATTACGTAAACCTTATTGTAATACGTTTCTGCATTAAGAAAATTAAAGGTTTTAAAACGCATTTAAAGAGTAGATCCGCAGTCCATTTCAGTGTTTTCAAAGTATAAATTGTAATTAGTTATTTGGATTACAAATTTTGATAGTAAATTCGGGTTTTAAAAATTCTACTTATTCTATGTAAGTATTTTAGTCTTCTCTACCATGTTATCGGCATTTCAAAATACAAAACCTATTAGCACAGTTACAAAATAATTCCCTTAACTATTTCCGGTAATGTGACAAAGTAAATATGAAGACACGATAATAAAACCAATCGCTTTACGACTTCTTCGATTCAGCGGACATAAATTCTAACGGAGACTCCAGTTTTCAGAGTTTATTGGATATAAAAAGTATAAAAGTAACGTCGTTAGCCTAGCCTAGTGCCTTAGCTACGATGTTGTGTCTACTCCAGACTGTCTAAGTTGACTTTATTTGCTGGAAAATGTATTTCAACAATAGGCAATTTGCAGTGTGCTCGAGAATATGCTCTACTGGGAATACTGTGTAGACGTAAACAACATCTGGGATGTTATGTCACAAAGGCTTTATATTATTGGTCCCTATTCAACAATGTAGAGCTTCTCAAATAAGAATAATATATTTTGGTTCTTGAATTAGGATGTATTTCATTGGCTCACCTTAATGATACCAAACTGAAACATTTTTTGCTGTCATAAACTATAGGCCTTAAATTATTTTAAACGAGTAATTTTATACATTTTCGATCAGTTGTGATCCTATAGTTACTACAGATAAACAATTACAGTTGTAGCTTACTATTGGAATAGGTATAACGCACTTGAATCATAACGAAGTATTATTAAGTGGAACGAGTTGATGGCGGGCAAATAACTAATCCAAACTTACACTCTATTTCACGTTCACCGTGCAGTAAGGAGCGCCCACAAGCCATGTTATCCGAATGGCAGTCTCAGTGATACTAACCGTCCAAAAAAATCAACTCCCACGCAACGCTCAGACATTTGACGCAACCCGCATGACAATAAACGTAATGTTCAATGTAATGGTAGTAGCATGTCTTATCTCCCGTAAGACCTGTACTGCACGGTGAACGTAGGATTGAGTGTAGTAAAGGTCGATGGTCACCTGTGTGCAGGTTTGTCTCGATAAGAAATACCGGGCGAGCTGAATACGTTACGCAAAGTCCCCAGCGGTATGTGAAAGGAAGCCGAAACCGAAGAGACCCAGTAAAGTAACGGGCCTGCTATCATTCTAATATTCGGGGCAAGCTGTTCGCAGTGTAACCAAAAATGAGTCCACGGTTGTGTGCTCTTCAGGCCTACTCGGGCGCTTCGGTGTCTGGGTGTCACACATGTAGAGGTTTGGCTTCGTGTTAGCAGAAATTATTATATATTTAGATAACTCCCATCACTCTTGAAATTGAGTGAGTGCCGGTGGTGTCGATCGGTCTAGTTGCGCCCGAACGTTTTTGTGTTTCGAAGAAGCTCAAATCAATTGTGTTGGCATAACCACCTCTTAAAACTAGTTTTTTTTTTCTGTAGTACAATTATTAACCTAGTACGACTTGTTATATTGAAAATTATAATGCACACAAAACCAAAATAATATAGTGCATCTTTTATTATTGGGTGAACCATTTTCCCCAGTTGTCGTCCTCATTTTGTAAATTCTTCTCCTTCGAAACTACTCGACCGATTTTGATAAAATCTTGCAGGCACAATCTATATCTCTAGAAGGGTGCACCACGTCGATTTCAAGCTGATATCACATTTTCTTCAAAAGTTATTAAAGTTTTATTTTCAAAAATGTCTGCATGTGCCTTGCGTTGTATGCAATGCAACTATTAGCCGTTCGCCAAGCTCGCCTTCGGTATTTCCCCCCCTTCCAGAACTCCATTTGACCAATCATAATCTACGTTATAAAAATCGCAAAAAAACTGTGCCTACATGGAGACCAATAGTTTTGCAATCCACCGCTAGGTGTGGCTGACGTTGTATGCGAGTAGGAATTAGTAATTTCATATATGTAAGGCGGAGGTCTGTGACAGGGCGGTGTCAGTTTTTCCCAAAGGTTTCATTGTCTCTGTAGTAAAACAGTTTGCTTTTATATGCAATTTAAAAAAAAAAGTAAAAACATCGTTAGCTCTGGGTAATGGTAAAAGAGAATCGTATAATTATATCGACTAATAAAAAAAACTAAAAATTGCAATAAAGTTTTATTTTATCTCTGTAAGTCTAACAATAAAGAAAAATTTTGTAACTGATTTTTATCTATAAGAGATTACTTGAATTCCCCTTTATTTTGTTTGCATTGAACAATTTCATAAGTCTGAATCCGGCGCACTATATTTCATCCAAATAGTAAATAAAGTTCAAACGTAGTAATACAATTAATTAAGCCCTTCGTCAAGGGAAAAGAGAGTTCCTATGGTTCGTAATTAACACACCCTTTGTGAAGGAAGATTGAGTTTTATTTCAGAGCCGGAGTTGGACGTTCAACTCAAAACCTGTGACTGGGGGTAATTGGATTTTATGGTCTATTGATAAGGACGAGGATATTACAAAATCTGGAACAGCTGCGATTCCGGGAAGAGTTTTGTGTATAACTTCGTCTCGATGGTATACTTTAGTTTGTAACTAAATGAAAGAAAGGCTTACATAAAAACTATAATTGTTGTATAGTAGTCATTAATTTCGTCCTCACCTTCCAGGATTTTCAGTTACTATTTAACATAAATATTTTCTTTTTTTTGCAAATTTCCGTAGGAAATATCAGTGAATTTTATGGTGAGACCTAAAGCCAGGAGTAGTCAGTGAGCACTGATCATAGTGTCCAGAACACGTTTGGGATGTCATTAAAAAATGTATATATACCATACGTAAATGTGAGTTCGCAGTATAACGGCCGCAATTTGCTTCCGATTTGGTCCAAATTTGGTACATGATAGTTTTCTAAGTGGTTCAAACGAGATCGATAGCAAAAAAAAAAAAAATCAACCGTACCGGAAGCATGTTTTTTGACGGAAAGTAAAAATGTTTTGAGATTTTTCGTACAAGAATGAAATATTTTTGGGGGTTAAAAAAAACAAATAAATGTAGGGGGTTATTCTGCACACTTTTTTTCATTTGCACGACCTTAAGGCCCGTATGGTTCCTCCAAAATCGATTAAAACGCAAAACACAGTACAAATAGCGCCAATTAGGATGGAGCGCGAAGAAGAGGGTGTGCCAATCTCCTACGGCGGCTCCCACCACATTTCCCCTCTCGCGGCGGAGTACAGTCAGAGTCGCCTGCCCTACCTCTGCTATGTAGTCGTGTTGATTGTACATCAACACTTTTTGGTGGTGACTGTACTGAAGACTCACAGTCGAGTAGGAGAGGGTAAGACGTTACAGAGCAGAGCGCATGCTCAAGTGACGTTTCACGCTACTTGGCACTTTCTGTACCCGGTTTAAATCCACGTGGCAACATCTGATTCGAGGGCGACGGCCGGAATGCAAATTCTCGAAGCGAAGCGATCCATAATCCAAGCCGCAAGGTCGAGGTGCAAACGGAGGCAGGAGGATTAGGTGTAAACGAATTCTACTAATATTTTTCACACGCGGAGGCAGCTATTCAGCGCTTTCGAGAGTAGATCAATTTCCCAAATAGTCAATTGACAGTCTAAAACAAATAGACCCTACATATAAACTTAATTTTGGACGTAAGTCGCTCAACTTACATTAGCTGTTCAGCTGCATGATAGAATTATTTTCTTCATAAAATTATATTATTCTTTTACATATAGTTTGTTAGTAACGTATATAACTGAGTTTAAAATCGACGATTCCAAGGTAAATATTGCAACAACTACGGGTATATGATAGGTGAATAATTTTCTGAGAAATCTATCTGTAAAATGGGCGTAATAATTACTAAAGATAAAAAGACGCTTGTCAAAAACTCATTAAATTTGTGGAACTCTAATCCGGGCGTGAAGATAACGCTACGTTTTAGATCTGTTCGTATTAGTCACTCTCAAACAATCTAGGTTGGTTGAAAATAGTAGAAAATAATTCGACCACGCAGCCGAACCACTGACGTGAGTTGAGCGAATTTCCAAAATTGAGTGTGTTTTTTAGGATTTCAACCAACGATTTTTGAAATTGGTTTACGCACGAAAGCTCTGAATAGCTGTCTGCGTGTACGAAATATATTAGTAGTATTTGTCTCCGCCTCAGCCTTAAGGACCGACTCATGCGCTACTTTGTTCCGCTCGCTTGTTCGACCTTGCTGCCTCCGGTTATGGACTGTTTCGCTTCGCTCGCAGAGGACAAACTCGTTTCACGAGGTAAAACATACAGGGTATTTGTACGGTATTTTATGTTTTGATCGATTTTACTAGAACGCGACGGGCTATAAGGTCGTGAAAAAAACCAAATGTACAGAATAACCTCCTCAATGTATTTTTCAGATAAAACGACAAACAAGGTTAATTTTAGCACCAAAAATCTCACACAAAAACTTTTTGTCCAGAAACAAGCTTCCGGTTGTTGGGTTTTAAGACTAACAAACTCGTTCAAGCAACTTACAGGACCAACGTGTGTTTCACATTTTGGTAAAATCGGGTAAAATGCGTCCATTAGAGTGCGACACACGTATAATAAACTAGCTGCAGTATCCGGTTTTGCATGGCTAGACAAATCAAAGTTAAATGTATATTTTAAAAAAAAATAATTGTATATTGTATCAATAAATGTATTACACTATGTATTTCTTATGGGGATTTTTAGTAACTTTGATCCCCCTCAAAACACCCCCTAAAATGAAAATTTTTTGAAAACCTTTCTTAGCGAGCACTTGGGGTCCTAGAGGAAGCTACATACCAAATTTCATTCCAATTCGTTCTGTAGTTTTTGAGAAATCGTGATGAGTCAGTGAGTGTTATTTGGCTTTTATATGTATAGATATATAAATTCTTTAATGACACCCGAAAAGCGCTCTGAGGACCACAATCGGTGTTCATTTACTACTCCCGGCTTAGTCTCACCATAAAAGTCACTGCAATAGCTCTTCTTTCCTATGGAAATTCGCTAAATAAGGCGAACGAAAATATACCATAAATTAATAAAATAATAATTTAATTGAGAAAGCAACTAAGCCCATTAAAGTAGTAAATTGGATTTTAAGTTTTAATTTATTACCTACATGTAATTAAATGTCAATGCAATGTATCTATATTTGTGCTCAATTTATTTGATAGTTTAAATTACATTTTAACTATGTACTGACAACTGAAAGAGATAGCTTTCTATATATTTGAAGCCAACAAGGTCAAAAAGCATCAGCAATTACCAGGAACTATAATTTACGATAAGGGATCGGTGGATCGATATGATAGACGGATAAACATTACGTGTATATTTATTGATGCTATAAGCGGGGAGAATTAATAAAACTGTTTAAATCTATACACATAAATAAAACTGAAGTGTCTGTCTGTGATTTTAATATAAATAATTTTTTCTAAGCACATACGATTATTCACGTTTTTTTTTTTTTGTATGTCCGAGTTAATCTTTGGCCGCATTTTAAGTCCGATTTAGTGCAAATTTGGTACACACATTGTTTGTCTACGTCGCTCGGAAGAGTTCGTTTGCTAAAAAAAATCCAACAAACGGTAGGACGTTTTTGACAGGAGTATGCTAACTGTTTTTTTTAGATGTTTCGTGCTAGAATGAAGCTTTTTTAGGGTTTTATATATAAAAAAATGTAAGATATTACTCTGCAAATTTAGTTTTTGTACTTTGTTCTTCCAAAATCGATTAAAACGTAAAATACCATAAAATTACTCATTCAAACCAGCGACGAAGGAATACTATAGACTGGCAATGTTGCGCAAAGCTTGAAGCCGATTCACCTATGAGTGGTGGGGATGAAAACGTCTGATTCCGCTACTTCCGAGCGTCAGCGTTGTTGTAAGTACAGTTAGCAACGTTGTGATTTAAGATGCAGATTGTGGGATTTTTTAAGTGAAGAAATTAAGGAAAAAAGGTTTTTATAGGTTTGCAGACTAGTTTTTATAGTATTTCAGTAAATAATTAGTATGATTAGTAATTATTAGTTTGATTGGAATTATGTTTTTAATTTTCTTTAATTTCTTCTGAATTCGCAATTTTAGCGAATATTTTTGTGAGTAAAGTTAGCAACATTGCGATTTAAGATGGATAATGTGGTTTTATTTTTTATTCTAGGACAAGGATTGTTTTATGGTTGTAATTTTGAATAAAATGTTGTTTTGTTTCAAAACCGTATAACTCATTCAGTTTCCTTATTGTTATTGTTATTATTATACAATTTTAATACAGTAACAATTTTTATTAAATTATAATTACTCGGGCCATGAATGTATGGTACAATATAGGGATAGAACAAGCGATAGCACTACAAATGAATGACACTTGTAGATATAGTAGATTAGCGATGGTGTTGTCAGCGTGCCGGTTCACAAAACAATCAAACCAACTCGTCACTATACCACAGCCTACAGGCTAAACTAAGCATTTTAGAAAGAAATTTAAAGAATAACTTTTCTTTTTTGGTTTATTTACAACAATTTTTACGCTTTGTCAAATTACCTGCACAAAAAATTAAAAACTTTCTCGCTGTGCCTAAATTTCATGTCATACGTCTAAACACAACGTTGACTTTCTTTGTTTTATATTTTTTCCCGCTACATAAAATATATTTTTCTATTTTTGTTTGATACCGTCAGCACGGTAATAGTGTTTTAAGCAATGTTTAAAAATTTCAGAATTTTATCTCAACACTAAGTGTGTGTTGCAACGGTGTTAATGAAACGCGGCGAATTAAAATGTGTACCGGTCGCGGACAGAGAATCCGGTGTTTTCACCTAAGAGTGGGCGTGGTCGGCTTCAACTCCCGTAATGCGTTGTGCATGGGCTTTGCCAGTCTATAGTATTCCTTGGTCGCTGGTTCAAACCAACGTGGGAATTTTATCGTGATGGCATCTTCTGATCCGTGGCCGACGGTCGAGTAAGTATGCTGCGAGTGCAACGAAGCAGCACGTCTGTCGAAGCTGGAGGCTTAGGGGAAAAATCCTACTAATATCTTTTCCACACAAGACAGCTGTTCAGCGCCATCGTGAGTAGATCAATTTCCGAATTAGTCGGTTGAAACTCTAAAACATATAAACTAAATTTTTGAAATTCGCTCCACTCAAAATCAGTGGTTCAGCTTCGTAGTCGAATTATTAGCGAATTTCCATAGGAAAAATGAGCTATTGCAGTGGCCCTTATGGTGAGACCCAAGGTCGGGAGTAGCAAATGAGCACCGATCATGGTCCCCAGAACACGTTTTGGGGTGTCATTAAAATTCATATATATATATATGTATATATATATATATATATATATATGTATATATGTGTTCGCACTCTAGCGGTCGCATTTTAAGTCCGATTTGGTCCAAATTTGGTACACGTGTTGGTTGTGTAAGTGGCTCGGACGAGTTCGTTAGCCAAAAAAATCCAACAACCGGAAGTAAGTTTTTTGACCGGAAGTAACTATTTTTTGAGATTTTTACTAAGAGAATGAATTTTTTTAGAGTTTTTTCTAAAAATATAAATGTAAGATGTTATTCTGCACATTTTGTTTTTTTACGCGACCTTATAGCTCGCTTGGTTCCCCCAAAATCGATCAAAACGTGAAATACCATAGAAGTACCCGGTTCAAAGAAAATGTGGTGGATTCTACCGTGGGGCTGGCGTGCGAAGCACGCAATGCTTTGTGTGTTGAAAATACCCCTAATACGAGGTTTGGCGTGCGAAGCACGCAATGCTTTGTGTATTGAAGACAATCCCAATATGTGGAATGGCGTGCGAAGCAC
>JAGFPH010003036.1:124552-146358 GCA_018207615.1 Philaenus spumarius
GGAGTAAATATGTAAAAAGATCGAAGTTTAATTACCTTTCAAATAAAAGTCATTTCAAAAATTTTGGAAATTTATGACGAAAAATCCAAGTTATTTTGGAAGCATGTACGCGCCGAATTTGTGTTCCTATTCGAGTGGTTATCTGCACTATGGTGGTCATCACATCAACTTGTTGCTCGCGGAGGAATACTCGAAAGATACTATATCCGTTAATGTTTAATGTGTGAGAGAAAGCCGTGTTTAACAACACATATTACCATACATTATCACGCATGCACATTTCAGTACGTTTAGAGTTAGCCCTTTATTTTCCGCCTTTATAAAGCTGCCCTATATTTGCTAACGGAAGAATGAAAAACTAGCAAACTTAATGCTAGTGTACAGCTGTGCCTCTTGGAGATCTGCAGTCAACTCGGAAATATTTTTACACTCTTGTCGCTCCTTAAATCTTTAAAAACAAACATTCAAACATTTCCTGCCTATAACAACACTATATTCTGGGTCAATTTAATTACAGACACGACCTAATTTGTCTTATGCAATTTATCAACTCTGATTTAATAAATAGAACTCAAACTGTGTTGTTCTAACGCAATACCTGATTTGATGAATGAAAACTATTAAAGGGAATCTATTGAGGTGGAGATTTACGTTTTTCAAATTGCTTACACCCTTATATTCAAACTGACGACTATATAATTATATTTGTCAGGACGAACGTTACTTTTGGCAGCTGTAATATTCACATGTCGCCTATTTACAAAATGGAACTTTAACTGTCAACTTAAGGCAAGTAATAGAATGACTGGTTCTTATTCGCGTCTGTTCAAAGTTTCAATTCAGACGAAGTAAAAATTTGTACATGAAATGAGTGTTCTTATTGTATCAGAAAAATAATTATAATTACTACAGTTGTAGCATAGATCATGAATAATAAAATAGATTATGCATGCATACGGGGACTGTGTGCCGAAAAAAAAGTTGTCGGGAAAATAGTTCATGATCGCGCCGCGAGGTAGGGCTAGGGAGAAATCATTGGTAGCATTGGTGATTCACACCGCTTCCGTCGTTTCCCCAATAGATAGCGCCACTATCGTCGAATTTCCAGTGGATTCAAATATTGCATTGGATCGGTGTTCTATTAGGTTATCCAAATACAATGGTTGTAGTGAATTGACCACGGAGGGCTATGGGATATATGTATATTAAGCATAGTTTCGTGTAAACAATGTATGTTAAAAAAATAATAATTCTATCGCGCGGCTAAACCGTTGACGTGAGTTGAGCGAATTAAAACAATTAAGTTTATTTGAGATATTGGTATACTCACGAAAGCGCTGAATAGCTGCCTACGAGTAAGAAATTGTTTTCACCTCAGCCTCTAGCTCCGGCTCACGCGCTGATTCGTTCCGCTCGCAGCGGAAAACCTCGCTTCACGAGTTTACCTCTAGACCTTGCTGCATCTTATTATGGCCTACACTTTGTTAATTTGCACATAAGACTTAGACTTGTTTCCCGGGATTGTGGACTGCTTTGCTTCGGTCGCTTTTTATGGTAAGTTAGGGTAATTTTATAGAATTTTGTGTTATGGCCGATTTTGGGGGAACCAGATACGCTTTTAGGTCGTTTAAAAAAACAAAATGTGCAGAATAATCTAGTTTGTACCACGGTCTTGCGGCTGATGGATATTATCGTACTACATTCGATTCCACGTTCACCGTGCAGTACAGGTCTTACGGGAGAATATATGTGCTACTACCATTACAGCGAACATCACGTGTATTGTCATGCGGGTTGCGTCAACTGACCGAGCGTTGCATGGGAGTTGATGTTTTCTAGTTAGCTGGTACAGGTGAGACTGTCGTATGGATAACATGGCTTATGGGCGCTCTGTACTGCACGGTGAACAGTGGAATAGCTTAATCTAATTTAATTGTTTTATTTTAAAATTAGAGGCCTTTTAAAATAAACCATATCATCATGAGCTTGGTTTCATTTTAAACAGATTTATTTTTGTAAATATCCCTTGAATAGCTATTTTTCTTCCTTTAATTTAAAATCATTACTATTAAAGAAGTTTCTAAAATGACTTTAGTTTTTTTAATTTCTCCATCCTATACGTAGTAAATGGAGAAAGTATTGTTTTCGTCCAAATTTTCGAATTTGAATTTTTAGTGGAATTATCTGTTTTGGTGCTCCCTAAACCCCCAAAAAATGTTTAGTGGAATTATATGTGTTGGTGCTCCCTGAACCCAAAAATATTTTTAGTGGAATTATTTTTTTTTTGTGATGTCTGTCTGTGTGTCTGTTAGGATGTGTACAGAGCTGGAGACTATACCAACCGTCCGATTTTGTTGAAATTTGTTATGTAGGTTTAGTTCTGGAATATGTCCGGCGTCTTATTCATTTTTGCAAATTTTGGATTTTTAAGGGGTTTTATGAAAAAAACGAGAAAAATCAAAATTTCTCCAAAACTGCTCTAACGGTTTTGATAAAATTTGGCTTATTTGTAGCCCTTAATATGCAAAAACCGAACCTTTCTAAAAATTCTCGTTTAGGTAATAATAAAAACTGATTTTGGGTTTTTTTTGCCACAAAGGGGGTTGTTTTTCAAAAAATTTCAAAGCCTTTTTTCGTGCATCTATACAGGCCTAATTGACATTTTTGGTACAAATTTGTTCGAAATCAATCAAATAGTTTAAATAATAATAATAATATAATATGGATATGTGTTACATGCATCTAATATTGTCCATCCTAACATTTTCCTACTTTTGCAATTGCAAATAACCATCTCCTATGCTACTCTTGGAAAGGTATTAAGTTTCAACTGGGAGAAAGTACGTGGCAGTTATCTGGTACCGTTTATTTAGATATAATTTATATGAGATAAAAATGGTATGTATTAAGTTTTACCTATCATGTATCTTCCTGGATTGTATTACAAAAATTATATCAAAATTTAAACCCCCTCCCCCCATTAGATAGCCTTAGATCCACCACGGAAGTAGCCAATTACATATTTGAAACATACAAACTTTTGCATTTAAAAAGAACGTTATATCTCTACTAATAACAGCTAAAACCGAAAACGGATATTAAAACTTTATTATTTTTTTTTACAAGAGTGTACAGTATGTTGCAAACATTTTTTAACGTAAGATAAGACACTTTGGTTAAATGATTAGAACTCAGTTGCATTCTACATGGACTAAAGTTTTCTAAACGAAAATCGTTTTACAGAAATGCTGGTAAAATGCTAGGTGTAAATCCGTGAAATAGCATAACCATACTCCTCGAAACTCGCACTAACGGAATCACGCACAATAATACCACGCGTAGATTTTATCTAGAAAGTTTAGTAGACCTACTCTTTCATAGTTAGAGCAATATTATTTATTGTTCGCATAAAAATACAAAAGCTAATGCAGGGATACACAGCCGTAAAATCTGCGCAAAGAGACGCCATGTTTGAAGCGACGGGAAATGAGTTTTCATTGAAACTCGATATAGCCTCTCTGTATGTAAACCAATAAAACGTTGAATTTGCTATTCCTCCCAAGAACTTCCTCCGGGATCCGTTTCAAAGCGTTGTTGTATCATCGGATACGATCATCTCGATTATTTGTAGGCAATATTGCAGCACGGGGATGAATACATGTAAATAGGGTCGTGTATCATCGCTTAGGGGTAAAAATCCTCACGCTTGTTTTACATACATTTTTACAATGCCTCAATAATGTCAACGTACCTGAAACGGTCCTTTGAGTAATATATAGGCCTAATGTAAAAACTGATGTCACCCATCACCTGTAATAACTTAAACAAATCCAGTGTATATTATAGTTTGGAGTTATGTTTTTACAACTTAAATCGTTATAATTTCTTGTGGAGTTGATTTTTTTAAATTATGAGTTATAGAACTAATGTATGCTATAATCCACCTTATAATATTTGTTTTGCGGTTATAAACTGTATATAAATACAAACTTTTATCATCAATATATTCGTTTACACAAATTTAAAGAAGAGATACCTATTTGTTTAACTTCGGAAACATCCATACATCTTCGTATGACATATAAAAATATTCGATTATTAATTTCTTCGTTATAGTATTAATAACTTCTAAATCATTTGAACTATCAATATGATATAAAAAGGAATTAAAAGATAGTATTTTTATCTTTCTTTAAATATATAATAGCGTAGACTATGTAAATCAAATGTTTAACAAATAATAGGTAGCCTATACCGTTTTAAAATCCCCATTATTGTACACATTTACCGAGTTTAAAATCCAATTAAGCATAGTTAGGTAGGCCTAGATAGGTATTCCTTAATGTTGTTTTTAAATAGTTTGTTTTTTAAATGATGTATTTCTGATGCATATCTAATTAATCAGTCTGTAATTTTCAAGGGGGCTGACTAATTTTAAGTAAATTGCAGTACTTTTCTTTTTAGTAGTGGCTACGGGGTTCGCTGCCGCAGGCAGCATCATCATTTTAGTGCTATCAGAAAAATAATTATAATTACCACAGAGGTAGTGAATTGACCACGGAGGGATATGGGATATGTATTAAACATATTTTACGTATTTATTAAACCCAACAGACAAACAATATATGTTAAATATAATACCACCATGCACCTGAACCACTCTGAAGTGAGCGATTTTCCAAAATTAAATGTATACGGTTTAGGGTTTCAACCAAAAATTTGGGAAATTGCTGTACTAACAAAGGCGCTGGATAACTGCCTTCTTGTACTAAAAGTATTGGAAGACTTTGGTTCCACCTCAGCCTTCAGCCCCAGCTCAGTCGCTGCTTCCTTCCGCTCGCACCGGAAAAAATCGCTTTGCGAGTTTACATCTTGACCTTGCGTCTTCGGATTATGGACTAAACTTTGTAAATTTGCACCCCGCAATTGTGGCCTCAGATTATGGAATGCTTCGCTTCGCTCGCAGCAGATTCACTCGTTTTTGTGGTACATTTTGGGTAAGTTTATGTAATTTTACATTTTGACCGATTTTGGGGGAACTAAACGGGCAATAAAGTCATGTAAAAAAAACAAAATGTGCAGAATAAAATCCTACATTCATCCTTTTAGTTAACACCCTAAAACTTAATTGTAGTATGAAAAATCTAAACAAAATGTACTTAATGTTAAAAAAAAGTGCTGAACAAATCGGATGTAAAATGCGGGTGTAGAGTGCAGACACGCATATATATATAAACTAGCTGACCCGTACGGCGTTGCCCGTGGTGGTTGGTATTTTCAGTCTTTTTAACGTAATTGTATTCTTTTTAAGTGTTCAGTCAGTGAGTGGTATTTGGATTATATATATATATATATAGATCTTAAATAACAAAAGCACTATTGTCATAATAATAAAAGATCTGAAATTATGTTTTTAGTAACTTTGATCCCCCCAAACCCCTCCTAAAATTTCGAAATTTGTCATACCCTTTCTTAGTGAGCACCTATGGTCCTAGAGGAAGCTACATACGGTACCAAATTTCATTCCAATCTTTTCGTTAATTTTGGATAAATCGTGATTAGTAATTTTTACCCCCAAACCTCCCTAAAATTTCAAATTTTGTAAAACCCTTTTTTATTGAACACTTATGGCTATAGAGGAAGCTACATACCAAATTTCATTATAATCCGTTCGGTAGTTTTGAAGAAATCGTTTTTTAATAACTTTGATCCAAACCCCCCCCCCCCCCTAAAATTCCGAATTTTTTTAAATCCTTTCTTAGCGAGCGCCTACGGCCATAGAGGAAGCTACATTCCAAATTTCAATCCAATCTGTTCGGTAATTTTGGAGAAATAGTGATTTAGT
The DNA here is from genome assembly GCA_018207615.1 of Philaenus spumarius. Classification (NCBI taxonomy): domain Eukaryota; kingdom Metazoa; phylum Arthropoda; class Insecta; order Hemiptera; family Aphrophoridae; genus Philaenus; species Philaenus spumarius. Next base: position 130,398 of record JAGFPH010003036.1, read on the forward strand.
AATTTTTACCCCCAAACTCCCTAAAATTTCAAATTTTTTAAAACCCCTTTTTTAGTGAACACTTATGGCTCTAGGGGAAGCTACATACCAAATTTCATTCCAATCCGTTCGGTAGTTTTGAAGAAATCGTGATTTAATAACTTTGATCCCCCCCAAACCCCCCCTAAAATTTCCAATTTTTTTAAACCCTTTCTTATTATGCACCTATGGTCCTAGAGGAAGCTACATACCAAATTGCATTCCAATCCGTTTGGTAGTTTTGAAGAAATTGTTTTTTAATAACTTTGATCCCCCCAAACCCCCTTAAAATTTCGATTTTTTTTTTTCAAACCCTTGTTTAGTGAGCACCTATGGCTCTAGAGGAAGCTACATACCAAATTTCATTTCAATCCGTTCTGTAGTTTTTGAGAAATCGTGACGAGTGAGTGAGTGAGTGGTATTTCACTTTTATATAATATAGATGTGTAATGACACTCCAAAACATGATCATTGCTAGCTGACTACTTTAGGTCTACCATAAGAGCCACTGCAATAGCTCATCTTTCCTATGGAAATTCGCTAATAAGCGTGTATGAACGAATTAATTTAAAACATATTGTCATATTGTCAAAAGATTTCCAATTTTATCTTCCACCAAATGATTTATGTAATTTAATTAGTTTATAATGGACCTAAAATGGGCAAATCTCTTTTTAAAATACAAGTAATGATAATCACCATGTAAACTAAAAGAAATTATATTTAATTAAATATATTTCATTTTTATTACTTTAATACAATTATCTTTATGGGTATAATAATAGTACAAACGCAATAGCGCCTAGAAAAACTATGCAATATATTTCATTAAAATATTTTGCAAAAAGCGAATAAAAGATACAACTGAACGGCTTTTAGAAGCATCTGCAGATTCACCTTACAGTTATAACGTAACGCCATCAATAAAAAATTAAATTAAAGCCAGAGACTTTAAATGTATTCAGATTGTTTTAAAGACGAAATGAATAAATCCGTTCTAAACCCATCGTCTTCCGTCATTTCCCGCCACAATCGTGATTCCCTCAGAGATTTCCCTCATAATAAATGCGATGCAAAATGTAAACCTGCTTAGAGAGAAAGAGAAGGAAATAGACAGTTCAGTGTTAACCAGCATCCAACATAATAGAACTGGTAATTAAATCGTTCAAGTATGCAACGTGGTAAACATGCGTCCCACTGCAGTTGATTATTTCGTTTTAAAAATAGAGGCCTTTAAAACCAGCTTAGTTTCATTTTAATTAGATTTGTGTATGTAATTACTAGTAAGCTCCCGTGGAAAATCTCAGGCAGATTCATTAGATAAATACACAACAGAAATACACAATTTAAAGACAACAAACTGTATTTAGGCTTTGGTAAGTGTGTACAATTAATTATTAAGGTTATTTATATGTGATTTTATAAAACTGTAGTAGTCCTATATTTAAAAATTATTTATATACATTACTAGCTGGCCTGATCCGGCTTTGCTCGGAGAGACAAATCAAAGTTAAATATGGGGATTTTTAGTAACTTTGACCCCTCAACCCCCCTCCCCCAAAAATTTCGAATTTTTTTAAAAGCTTTCTTAGAAAGCACCTAAGGCCCTAGAGGAAGCTACATACTAAATTTTATTCCAATCCATTCAGTGGGGGTTTTTTGGTAACTTTAACCCCCCCAAACCAATCTAAAATTTGAAATTTGTTGAAAATCTTTCTTAGTGAGCACCTAGGGCCCTAGAGGAAGCTACATACTAAATTTCATTACCAAATTTCATTCCAATCCATTCAGTAGTTTTGGAGAAATCGTGATTTAGTAACTTTGAACCCCCCCCCCCCAACCAGCTCTAAGATTTCGAATATTTTGAAACCCTTTGTTAGCGAGCACCTAGGGCCCTAGAGGAAGTTACATACCAAATTTCATTCCAATTCGTTCAGTAGTTTTTGAGATTTCGTGATGAGTCAGTGAGTGAGTGAGTGAGTGGTGTATATATATAACAAACAAAAATATAAAATTATTATCTTTAAATTGTTTTGTATGAGCTTAGTTTCATTTTAATTACATTTATTTTGTTTATGTAATTACTAGTAACTTTCGTGGAAAATCTCAGGCAGATTAATTAGATGAATACACAACAGAAATACACAATTTAAAGACAACAAACTGTATTTTAGGCCTTGGTAAGTGTGTACAATTGTAAAGGTTATTTAGATGTTATTTTATAAAACTGTAGGCCTATATGTAAAAATTATTCATATACATTATTATATACAACAAACAAAAATATAAAATTATTATCTTTAAATTGTTTTGTATTTCATATTGATTTATCAAATGATTTAAAAGTTATTAATATTATAATGAAGAAATTGAAAATGTTTGTATTTTTATGTATATGAATAAGTATTATATAGTTGATATTAAAAAGTGTAGCCCACTTAATTACGTTTTTGGGCAAATATTTATTAAATAAAAACTTTCCCTTACTATAGAATTACAATTTAAACTGAACTGTTCCAAAACAATTAGAAAGTTCAGACAGTTTTTATGTAGTAGTTTCACTGTATTAAATATATAATAACTACATTTTTATTGAATGAATTTACTATTCGTAGCACTGAAAGCACATTATGTAGAATTTTAATAGAGCCATTGAAATCCGTCTGCGTGTTCTATGCGATAAACACATCGATAAATGAAATCGTTTGCTGGAAGCAAGTTAATAATCGGTCCATTGTTTTACAGTGCTGACTGTACTGCATTTATAACCCTGCATACTGCATGTGCAGCCGTGCATATAGCTTTACATACGTAATTGCTGAGTTTGAATCTAGTTTAACTTAATTTCGTACAATGTTCCCCATGCATTCCGATATGTATATATATATAGAGCTGTTAGCGCTTCATTAACGCGTCCTTGAGAAGTACGCTGGAGTTACATAAGTTCACCGGTTAGTCCAAGGGTTAACTCCCCTCTTCAATAATTAGGTCGATTACCCTTGATGGAAGTCACGACTCATCGACTGTTTAGTCAAGACTATGACAGGAAGTTAAGGAATAATTTATCTCTAAATTACAGAAGGGTTACTAATGACCTGTCTTGAGTTGGGTTCAATTGCCCCTAATTCCAAATCAACAGATACGGTTCGTCTACAGGGTATCTCACAATACTACAAACTAATGTCTAGAGATATAAATATACTCGTGTATACAAGTTAAAAATATACGTTCAACATTTTTTATTAGCGAATTTTCGTAGGAAAATGAGCTGTGCAGCGGCTCTTATTGTGAAACATAAGATCGTGAGTGAACAATGAGGGTTTTTGGGTGTTATTACAAATTGTATGTATATATTTGTACATATGTTTTCACACTTTAACAGCCGCATTGTACATCCGATTTGGTCTAAATTCGGTACACAATTGAGTTTCTAAGTTGCTCGAAAGAGTTAGTTATCAAAAAAATCCAACACTCGGAAGTAACAATTGTTTAAGATTGTTCTAACTAGAACCAAATTTTGAGTTTTATCTACAAAAATGTATAAAGGATATTATTTTGCACATTTTGTTTTTAAACGAGGTTAAAGCTAATCTGATCCCCCAAAAGTACCAAAATGTAAATACAATAAAATTAGGCCTACCCTGTTCAAATCCACGAGCTTTATTTTACCGCGGGGGGGGGGAGCTTCTGATCCGAGGCTGACAAGAGCAAACAAATTTTGCCAATATATTTCGTACACGGAGGCGGCTATTGAGCACCATCGTGAGTGAAAAATTTTCCAAGATTTTCTTGAAACCCTAAAATATGTAAACTTAAGTTTGGAAATTCGCTCAACTAACGTCAGCGGTTCAGCTGCAAGGTCGAATTATTCTCAATTAAAATCGTTTGTATAAATTATCCTACATTTTATGCAAACAACCAACATTACTGATTAAGATTAGTTACTGTCTATAAAAATATAAAGTTCAAAAAAAAATTTCCTGAGATATTCATTAAACCTCTTTTCGTTCTTCTAATCGTCAATACTAAAAAATAAACATAGCTATAGACCTTATTATCAAACTAAAACTACAAACAGATTAACGAAGAGCGTTTTAGAATATTTTGGAATTTTCTGCGGTTGATTGGGTAGAATTTAAATAATTCGATAATGCAGCTGAACCGCTGACGTGAAAGGAGCGAATTTGAAAATGAAATTTATATGTTTTAGGGTATCGACCATTTGGGAAATTTACTCACGAAGGCGCTGAAAAGCAAAATGCACGTAAGAAATAAATATATTAGTAGAATTTGTTTGCACCTCAGCCTCAAACTCCAGCTCAAGTGCTGCTTCTTTCCACACGCAACTGAAAAACTCGCTTTGTGAGTTTGCAACCCGACCGTCGGTCGGCCTTAGGTTAGGTTGTATGGTATTGTACGTTTTGATAGATTTCTTAAAGAACCAGCCGGGCCATAAGGTCGTGTCAAATGGAGTGTAGCCTCCATCCGCGTTTTACTAAGCTGTGCTAATAGCCTCACATCCAGGCCCGTTCGTAAGCCTTAAGTGCTGAAAACGGTTGATCCAACTGTACAACGTTTCAGAAATTCTGGTCGCACGCGCTAGCTCATTACGCGATTAGAGCTGATAAAGCCGCTGTCACACTGGGCTGGTTACCAGAAGCTAGTAACTAGCCGCTGGTGATATTACCAGCAAGCAGCGTAGTCTGACCCAGCACCAGCAGCAGGATAATGCCAGCGGGCTAGTATTTACTGGCCGAAAACAGAAGTCAAACATGTTTAACTTTTTAACGCTGGCTACCATCCGCTAACAGTCACGTGACCTCCTCGCTGGCGCCAGCCAGCCAATGTGAACCCCTAGTAGCTCACTAGTGGCTGGTGAAGGAGTTGTAGGCCATTTCCTATATGCAATTACAACTATGCAAAATTAAATGATCAGAACTAGCTAACCCAGTACAAAAGGGTAGAAGTTGGAAATTGAATTGTCTCTTTTAACCACGTAGATTTATTTCCAATATAAAGTTACAACTATGTGGAATTAAATTATACTAAACTGTAGAATTAATTCTGTTGAACCCTGGCCTTGTAACCATTATAGTGTTATTATTATTGACGGCTAAAACATCTAAACTCAGAAACGAAATGTTAGGTAGGCCTACAATTTTTGTTATTTAAGATTTATTATAATACTGTGCAACTATGTTTTAAAGGTTTCAATCATAAAATAGGCCTGCCTAAAATGCAGTTTAAAAAAATTGTTTTTGCAAATCCCGTCCATCTTTTTTTAAAATTAAAGATAGTATTTGTCACATATAATACTGCGATAAAAATAATGAAAATCATGGTCTCATATATACATTTAATCAGTTTCATAACAGCAGTTACTTTACTAGCGGCTACTAACTAGCCTTGCACATTCAAATGTGAACCCTTTCTCTTGCTCTGCTTGCTGATATTACCAGCGGCTAGTTACTAGCGGCTGCCAGCTTAGTGTGACCGCGGCTTAAGAGTGTGAAATTATCAACAAAAATAGTTTGGTTTAGAAAATGCTTACCAACAAAATAGTTGCTACTATTATATTATGTTAGCAGTTGTTTCGGACTATTGCAATGTTTTGTTTTCCAAAATGTACATGACGTATTTTGTAGGACTACATCAAAAGACCAGAGATAATTTTTGAAGTGCTAAGCTATTGTTTTTAAAAAACTGCGTTTTTAAATAGCAAAGTTGCAAGAAAGTGCAACAGAAACATCTCCTTACTTTAATAACGTCAAACAAACCAACCACTTTAGTATCAGGAGGAATGTAACCGCACAAAATGGCGGGGGTGAGGTGTAGAAAGGGAATTAAATAGTTAGCATGGGACTCTTGTCTTAATTGCATTCGTAGAGAACCTATCTCGTATTTCATCACATCTAGAGAGGTCTGAAACCTGAGGTAACGGTGCCGGGACTTTAGGGATGTTTTAATTAATCCTTTAATTAGCAACATGTTCCTGTAGGAATGTCTTGCCAGCAACTTCGTTCCTCCCCCGTCCCCGAGTTCTCAAATATTAACAAATATTAAACGTAACCTGGTTTTCACATTTTCGCACTTATAGAGTAGCCTAGAAACGTGCAGTGATTCTAAACGGATGGGTTACTTTTGAACAAAAAAAAAACCCACTCACGAAACTTTAACGGCAGTTCTTTTAAAAATAATTACTAAATGTAATGTTACTTACTTAATGAAATTTGTTTTATGTTTGAAATCTCTCTATATATACAGGATGTATTTTAAAATTGAGGAAAAACTCTGAGAATTCATTCTACATAGCGTACTGATGGAAAAATGTCCATTGAACATAGGTCCGAAAATGCTTTGTTTTCAAATTAGTTCTACCCACCATTTTTTTTACAAAATACTTAATATTTTTGGAAGTAGAAAATATTTCGAGCTCACACTTTGTACACCTATTTGTTGCGTAACCGTTTATCACTTCTTCGTAAACCCGGAACGTTCTTTTGAATATTTTCAAAATGGCGGCCGTTTAAAATGTTTTATGTCAAATATCTCAAAAACCGATAACTTAATGACAATTACAACGGTTGTTTTATTTCACACTAGTAAGCCCCCGGGAAAAATCACAGGCAGATTAATTAGATACAAGCAGAAATAAATAATTTAAAAAAAATACAATTTAACAACAGGCTTTATCTATGTCTAACTATGATGGCGGGGATTTTTAACTCGGTAAATGTGTACAATATAATTTATAAGAATTATAAAACTAGGCCTATTAGTTCAAATTTTGTTTTTATATTCATTATTATATATCTAAATATATAAACAAATATTATCTTTTAATTGTTTCCAACTTCATATATTTTATAGATCAAATGATTCAGAAGTTAGTAATATTGCAATGAAGAAATTAATAATCGAATATAAGAATTAATCTTTGAATATGTTATACGAAGATGTACGAATGTTTCCGAAGTTAAACGAATAGGTTCTGTTCTTTAAATTTGTATAAATGAATATTTTATATATTGATAATAAAAGGTTGTACTTATATTCAATTTATAACATCGAAGCAAATCTTATAACGCATTATAGCCTACATTAGTTCTCTAACTCATATTTTAAGAAAATCAACTTCACAAGACTTACATTGATTGAAGTTGTAAACATAAACCCAAAGTATAATCTACGCTAAGTTTTGTTTTAGTATTACAGATGATGAATGAAATCAGCTGTTATATATTGTAAAGTTACTCAATTATGTACGTGTGTATGTACGCGTACACTCTCGCTTTTGTAGAGTTGATAGCTCAAAAGATAACCGAGTTATCGCGGCTAAAAACTAAAAACATAATTTGTTGGTACTGTCTAAAACAATTAAGAAACAGCAATAATAAGTGCAGAAAGAAATTGTGTTTTGAATATATAACTATACAACTAAAAACTATATACCAGGTGTCTTAAAAGTTCCCCCTCCCATATTATCTTTTTTATTAATGGAAATAGACAGATTTGCTTTGGGGATTGTTAACATGAACAAAAATGGAGTATTTTGGTGAATTGTAAATTTCAACCCCTCCCCCAAAAATGGGGTATTTTGGGGGTAAGTCAAATATTTTAAATGAGAACCCCTATTGAGTGACACCTCATTTTAAAGGCCTTAATAAAAGAAGAAGATTGGCGCAAAGCGCAGGTCTGTACTGTATGTTGACTCTGTCCAACACAATGGCCAATCAAAGTTACAATTTTCCCCCATTGAAATATCATTGAAATGTTAAAGATGATACATCTGTTATTTTTTACAAGGGTTTAATCCAGTAGATCACTCAATCTAAGTTATAAAATATAGTAATTAGTATAAAAACAGTAAAGCTAAGCCCTCTGGAATTCCCGGTACTGGACTTTTTACTATAAAGCGTCGACAAACATGCACAGTTATGAATAACAAAGCAAGGTTGTATCAACCCAAAGTCCAGTACCTGGGAATTCCAGAGGGCTTATCTTTACTGTTTTTATACTAATTACTATGTTTTATAACTTAGATTGAGTGATCTACTGGATTAAACCTTTGTAAAAAATAACAGATGTATCATCTTCAACATTTCAATGCCATTTAAATGGGGGAAAATTATAACTTTGATTGGCCATTGTGTTGGACAGAGTTAACATACAGACCTGCGCTTTGCGCCAATCTTCTTCTTTTATCAAGGCCTTTCAAATGAGGTGCGTTAAATAGGGGTTCTCATTTAAAAATTTTCGACTTACCCCCAAAATACCCCATTTTTGAGGGAGGGGTTGAAATTTACGATACACCAAAAAACTCCATTTTGTTCATGTTAACAATCCCCAAAGCAAATATGTCGATTTCCATTAATAAAAAAATAATAGGGGTGGGACTTTTAAGACACCTGGTATATAGGCTATATATAGGCCTATATATAAAGAATGTGCCTTTGTTTGTTCTTCTTTGTACATAATCAAAAACCATTCGTACAATTTCACTAAAAATTTCTCCGTTTATCCATATTAATGCCAGGAGTTTTAGAGATTACAATTACTACAATGTAAGGGGTTAATCAAGGGTTTAAGTGATATAAAAACAATTTTCTATTCGATTGCTTCGTCAAAGTAATGACATGAAATAACTTCACTTGAGATTAAATAACAATTAAAATGGAATGGATACCCATATAAAATAAATTGTATTAACATTAAATACCCATATGTTTAATACGCGCACTACCACCTGTGATGATCTTATTTTAACCAAACGACACTTCAAAATAAATTTTGCAATAGAGTTACTAAATTGTGTTCGTCATTTCAATATAAATATAGACTAGATTTATATAGGCCTACTCAAATCAAGCAATAGCGAAGCATTGCCGGGTCACACTAATTATTTATAATAATGGATTGAATAAACTTTGAAGGCGTAACAAAGTTCCACTCAGAACTTCTACATCGGATATTCTACATCCGATATTACAGGTTAGGATACACCATTAAGCTAGGTATATATAGGTGTATGTTTGTTATGTCTTAGTTTCAAGTCACTGAATGACGAGAGCCCGATGCACAGTGTCTCAAAACATTGGTATTATTTTCAGTAAAGAGATTATTGAAATAGTCGAGAATAAATTTAACATTTAAAAAACCGCCGAAATGATGAACAGATTTACTTGAATCATAGCTCAGAACACTTTCGATTAGTTCACATTTTAAACAAACAAAAACAAAATCAAAATCGGTTCATCCGTCTGAGAGGTACTATGCCACAGACAGGCACACAAATACACAGATGCACACGTTCAACTTATAACACCCATCTGTTTGCCTCGTGGGTAAAAAAAAACAGTATCACGAATACAAATTTACTCAATTTTACCTTAAACCAACTTTGCTTCGACCACGTCAGTATAGATTGAGTGCGTTTAAATCACCTGCAACAAAAAGAATTTCACATTTATTTAATTAAACCGGCTTGGTGAGTTGAAAGAATAAGATATTGTACATTTGCTCGGAGGAATCGATTTTGTATTTACAGTATTTTTATACGTTCGACGCAGTGACTCGTGGCGAATCAAATGGAAACAGATTAAAGTATTGCATATTCTGTTGTTTTCACTGAAATTACGATTCATTAGGACAGAGGCACCAAACCTAAAAACGGTATTGGTTGTTAAAAAAAATGTATCGTTTATAAATTTGCCAAGTAGGTTGCTACGGTAATAAATGCAAATGCTTTCAAGAAATGTGTGTTGGTTCAGTATACGCCAAACCTAAAATTGGGTAAGTTTTAGATCCAAATCAGCTGATTTATTTATAATGTGTAACAACAGATGTTGAATTGATACGGTAAGCCGTCTTTGTAGATTTTTGACCGTGTTTGCTTTTATTTTGTCGACCTAACCTAAAAAAGCGGTTCGTTGTAAATAATACTAATAAACTGATTATAAATTTGTCAAGTGGGTTAATATGGTAATGGATGTAAATACATTCAGCAAACATAATTGCTAATAATTGCTTTAATTTGATAGTTCTAGAACAACGAACCGGTGTCAGGTAAATGCTCGTGTTTGTGTGTGTATGTTATAACAGCTTTTAATGTTCAGACGACCTCACAAGAGTGAACATGAGGATGGTTGCTTGAGCCATCCGAAACTGCGGTAGTATAACTACCGAAAAGTGGATCATTAGACGGATAAAAAAGGTACTTATAAACTTAATCAAATCCTATAAAAGCAAGTGTACGTCCGAGAGTAACATTTAATATAACAGCTGATTTCACCCATCATATGTAATATTTAAACAAACCCAGTGTATATTATAGTTTGAGGCTTCAATCATTAAAATGTTTTGTGAAGTTGATTTTTTTTAAATATGAGTTAAATAACTAATGTATGCTATAATATACGTTATAATATTTGCTTTGAGGTTATAAACTATATATAAATACAACATTTTATCATCAATATAGTTTATTACACAAATTTAAAGAAAAGATACCTATTCCTTTAACTACGGAAAAGTTTCTACATCCAAACAGCTGACTTCATCCATCATATGTAATACACAAACCCAGTGTAGATTATAGTTTGGGGTTATGTTTACAACTTCAATCGTTATAACCTTTTATCATCAATATATTTGTTAATACAAATTTAAAGAAGAGATATATTCGTATAACTTCGAATAACATCTAAACATATTCCAATATTAATTTCTTTACTATAATATTAATAACTTCTAAATCATTTGATCTATCAATATGAAATAAAAAGTAATTAAAAGACAGTAAGTATATCTTTCTTTAAATTAGAGTAAATTAAAGTACTCCTTAATGTTGTTTTATAATAGATTGTTTTTTTAAATTATGTATTTTTGATGAGTATCTAATTAATCAGCCTGTGATTTTTCACGGAGGCTTCCTAGTACTATATATAATTGCTAAGCTCTTGATCCGAATCACATGTTTTATCTGTTACGGTGCTGAGAGTGAATCCATGTCGGGGGCTTCCTAGTACTATATATAATTGCTAAGCTCTTGATCCGAATCACCTGTTTTATCTGTTACAGTGCTGAGAGTAAATCCATGTATTTTCAAATGTTTACGCTATAAAATCAACATTTTGCAAAATTCTATCTTAGGAATGAGAATATTCCTTAGAATTTTCGTATTTTTATCTTCAGTAGTATTGCCTGTACGTTGATTATGAATCAGTCAGTCAGGACTTCTTCGTTTACATATAAAGTTTATGAAATGATGGTACAAACGTAGTAAACCAATTCAGTCCATATCTACATACCTTAAAACACATACAAGTTCATGACTGTTAGCCAATCCTGCCAATCGAAACGTTTCATGTCACAAAATTTACTCGCGTTCCAGCCGACACATTACGAAACCGGAAAACAGCCGTTTGTTTTGACCCCCAAAGGTATTTTAAACCGTGATAAACCAAAATGTTTATTCCCAAAAACTGTTTCAATCCTTTGACGTGTTACAAAACCACTATTGTTGTTCGGCTGTATAGCAGTTTGAAGTGACACTGTGGAGCAATCAATCGTGTACCACCGTCTGTTTAGTCCAATACAAACATTTCCAAATGTGGGTTTGAGGTTAGCATATATCGCTAGGTTGATTAAACTAGAACTTTAATCATTGAATTAACTCAATAGTAAAAAATATTTCGTATTTAAATTGCATTAGATTATCCGTAAGTACTAAAAAGAAAAAGATTAATGAATTAGGCTTTCGGGAGTCCATGAGGGTGTTTTTAACTTTAATAATAGACATAAAACAGTGCTTTTCTTTTTTTAAATCCTTAGTTTCATTATGTTATCGTTCGCGAGTCATTAAAAATATTCTGTATAATTTAAATTAAAAGTTAAATTTTATTTCTTGTTTTTAAATATTATAAACAAGAAATAGAGTTAGTTTACTCAGGTTGAAACCACTGCAAATATGTCAGAATAATTTGCCTTACTCATAAAGTATGCTAACGCTGACACTCAAATTGTTTCAGTTCCAATAATCAGAATTCAAACAAATTTTACTCTGAATTTTGAAGGGGGCATACTTTGGGCCTCTAACAATTTTTATTTAGAACTAGCTGTACCCTGCCACGCTTCGCTGTGGCACATTATGGTTGCATCGATGAAATATGAGGAACAAAACAAAGCGTAAGTTTCACGGATTGGTGTTTTGGTTCATTGTAGGCCTAACCTTAAATTGTGTTAAGTTTTTGATCCAAATCAGATGTTTTATTGTAATAGGTATGTAACAACCAATTTTTGTATTGAATTAAAATAGAGTAAGTATTTTTTGTTGATTTTTGTTTGTGTTTGTTTTTAGTTTGTCAATGTAACCTCAAAAAGCTAATACTCTTTAAATTTGCTAAGTAATATTGCTATGGTAATGAATGCAAACAAACATGACGTGTTGCTATGCTTTTTATACGAACAGCTGTTTTTGTGAACCTGATAAAATCTAAAGAAGTCTCTCTTCCTTAAGATTAACATTGAAACTTTGAAGCCCAGTGAGACACAGCCCTAATGTCTTAGTAAATGGCCTAAAACCTTTACAGGGTTAACCTGTGTTACTATGCAAAATTTCAAAGCAATCGGATGGACGGTTTGGTAACGCAAAAAGGACAAACAGAAGACAGACAGACATACATTGGATTATATATGTATAGATTTTGTGATTTGTAGTTTTCAAGATAGGCTATAACAAAAATATTGGACAAACACATCCCCGCCATATATCAGATAGTAGGCTACTGAAGCTAAAACTGTTTAATGTTGCAGGCACTCGTATGCATTAAATAAACTACAGGGTAAACATACATATTACTAATAGTAAATGTAAAAAACATATTTACTTGAAATACTAGACCCCCAGGTGAGATCTTTTGCCAACAGGTTATTTTTATTATAAACGTTTTAGAAACAAGTTCTACCAATTTCCCCAATCCGGAAGGGGGTTTCTGGTGGGTAAACGGTGGACTTTTTAAGGAAAAATTAAATATAAAAGTTGTAGCTTAAGGAAATACCTTGTATTTAAGACCCCGTACGACCTTTTAAGGGATTTAGATTTCGTGTTACGGAAAAAATAAGAAAACAGACGCAACAAAATCAAAGTCACGCTGGAAAATTAAAACTTGGTACAAAGGCTCTTCTTAGCACAAAAATGAAGTAAACAAATTAAGCCCTTTTGTCCTCCCCTCCCAGGTGTGTTAGGTTTAAAAGGAAAATAGTGTTTTTTTAAGCAGAACAATTAGAATACTAAATGCAATTTATTCGGAAATTGTAGTTTATGGCATCACTTATATTTTGAGACATTGAACACTTCTTTCTTTGGAGGAATAGCTTTGGGGGTTAAAAGGTCAAAAACGTTCATTTTGAAAAAAAGACGCGTATAACGGGGAGCCTGGGCAACATTTCTAATATACATCAACAGTAAAAGTTGTTACTTACATCAAATTCTTTGAATTAAGATCATAAATATTTTCCTCATTACTATAGAACTCACGTAATATTAAAAACATTGCTATTTACATCATCCACACAATGCCATATTCCAGCTACTTACAGGCCTAATAAGAGTTAATAGTTTATTTAAATTATAAATTTCTATACGTTTATAGTGTATGCACAATTTTACATGCACAATAACATACCAACCCATAAACACACACATCAGGCACGAACGTAATATATATTTATTGTAACGTAATATAATAATATACAGAGTGTTCATATAGTCCCTTTAACCCAGTTTATTACTTTTGTTATTGAAAATAAGTTAACCATTTTTAACATATCTGAACCTTTATGATTTGGTGGGCTTGAGGGGGGTAGTGAAGTAAACAATTTCAAATATAAAGATAGGTAATGTAGTACAACATTGAAAAGCTTATTAACAATAAGGACTACGACAACCTTGATTTACTCTACTTTCGGGCTATTCTTAAAAGAGAAACAGAATGGCGCAAACTATACCCCGCGCGCGATAACTTTTCACTTGGGACTTGCACAGTTTGGCAACGCTGCGGGGCAGCTCGCTACCCCATCCCTCCTATCACATGTATCCGGTTGGACGGTGACGCACAACTAGGCTCCTAGTGAAAATTACACTTTTTCTTCAAAACTTAATGAAAAGTTCATTATGACTATGCATCATAAAGATAATTTTCTAACAAGAAATAATATATAAAAATATTTGTAACCAGTCAACTAATAGTACTTGAAAAACTGTAAAACTAAATATATTGTGATCGTTTTGCGGAAAAATTTACATTTAAATATAAAACATATACTATTGAAAAAATAACTAATTAAAAATAATATGACAATAAATATCTTATTGTAAAAAGTAAAAATTAGAGTTATGTTGCTTCAGAAATTTTCCTGTTGGTCAGTTCGCGTTGTATGTAACTGTGCTTGTGACTTGCGATTGTGGCCGACGTTTTTAGTAATGCCGAGCAGTCAAAGAAAATCACTCAATAGTCGGGGCTAGGACGATCGTTCTCATTGTCGTGCGGTATTTCCAAGGAGAAAACAAACAAAGGGCCGTTAAGAAATGTAAATCAAGTTTTAAAACGGGTTGCGGAGGCTTGTAATATAAGTCAACGAACAGTGGTAAATATTGGAAACCAGGAGAAAACAGCTGAGAAAAAGGATGACGGGAGTCCTGTAACACCAGGTAAAAAAAGAAATAAACAAAAACCAACCACTGATATTGATAATTTTGAAAACCTTGCCATAAGGCGACATGTCATGTATACTCCTACTACAATAGAAAAGAAGTTCCAACTGTTCCCAAACTGTTAAAAAGTATGAATGAATGTGGAATTTTTTGGGGAAAACACACCTCCCTTCGTAACATTTTAAAGAAAATTGGATTTAAGTATAAGAAAATTAACAAACGCAAGGTAGAATTGGGAAAGGGAGTAGAATTATTGTTTGCCGTGCTGGATCATCTGAACCACTTATATTCGGTTAAAAAAAGACTAACGACTAACTACCATGAAGAGGTGAACATTGTACAATGGTTGACTTAATTACCTGGAATTTTTAATAATGTTTTAACTATTACATTATACAACTATAAACAATACTTATAATTGTCCAATTTTAATAAATTTTAGATATTTATTATCAGTAAAGTATGACCAAACATGTTATGATAAGAAATATTACAAAATGTCTCAGAGGAAAAAAATAATAATTTGCAATTTCGAAAGAGCCTTCTCAGGAAGTAAACCTGTGAGCCAGCGCAATAAGACACATCCGCTCGTCTCAGCAGTGCGACGTTGCCGATACCATTTCACATTAAACTCCAAAAATCCCAAGTGCAAAGTTATAGCGCGTATAGTATAGGTTCAAGGAATACACTGGTATTGTATGTAGGGTTTCCTCTAGGGCAACCCATGGGCGTCAATCTTGCTTTTTCATAAGAACGGTTGGCTGGCCGCCCTCATCGGAGTGTTTGATTTAACAACGACTCGAATTTCATATTTAACAGGCATTCTCCGAAAGCGTTTGAATAAAGTAAACATTTTTTAGGATTTTGTCCAAAAGGAAACAATTTATAAATCTTAAAGATAATTAAATAAATAAATAAGTATAGTAAAAAAGCTTGGAGGACAAAAAACTTTAAAACAAAATTTTTTGAAAACTTTTTTAATTACAATAATTAAATTGTATTTGGAACAGAAATTATAGTGTACAACGGTTTAACTTTTAATAACCAAACAAAACATTTTTGATAATCTTATGTACTACACTGTCACTGTTTACTAAAAGTGAAGGTTTTTGTGCTATCTTATGAATATGTTGGGTATATTATCTCTTCGTAGAGTTTATGTCAGGACGGTATTGAAGGTGGTATTTATAAACAAAGTGGCTGCGCGCAAATCTTCAATGGTCTCTTCGC
>JAGFPH010003036.1:146458-158230 GCA_018207615.1 Philaenus spumarius
ACCCGAAACTGCAGTAGAAAGGTAAGACATTACCAAAATAAGGATTAGTAGACGTTTAGTTATACTGAAATTAATTTCACTAATCCGTGGGCTACCACAATGGAGTTTAAATTTAAATAATGAATAATCAACATATCAAACAAATGTTGGTATTGCTAGTTTAAAATACAGTAAGAATTTTTCGTTGATTTTTGTTAGCGTTTGCTTTTACATAATCCAAAAAACTGGTAGCTGTGAAGAAACTCATTCTAAATTTGTCAAGTTGGTTGTTATGGTAACACACGTAAATGCTTTCAGTAAACTTGTTTTGGTTCAGAATAGAACAAACCTAAAATTGTTTGGTCCATGTCAGCTGTTTTATTTGTAATATGTAATAACAGATGTTTGAACTACAAGTAAGCCTTTTTCGTTGATTTTTCTTTCTGCTTGCTTTAATTTGTTAAACTAACCTGAAAAAGCTGTTGGTTGAGAATAGCAATAAACTTATTCTAAATTTGTCAAGTTGTTTGCTATGATAATAAATGTAGATGCATTCAACAGACATGTATTGCTAAGCTTTTCAC
Source organism: Philaenus spumarius (assembly GCA_018207615.1). Taxonomy (NCBI): domain Eukaryota; kingdom Metazoa; phylum Arthropoda; class Insecta; order Hemiptera; family Aphrophoridae; genus Philaenus; species Philaenus spumarius. The sequence continues at coordinate 147,022 of JAGFPH010003036.1, forward strand.
CCGAATCAGCTGTTTCTCCTGTTATATAGGGCTAGGAGTGAACCGCCGAATTTTCACTATTTTTACGCAACTATGGCAACATAAGAATATACCTACAACAGTCCGTATGTTTATCTTAAGTAGTGTTTGCTTAAGTTGATTCTATGTCAGTCAGTCAGGACAAAGCCGCGTCTATAGATTATACAGGGTGGTTATAAAGTCACTTCCCCCCCCCCCCTTTAACTTTTGTGTTTATTAAAACAAACAAATATCCTTTGGGGAACGATACTAACTTAACCGAAAGTATCTTTTGAAGCAATCGGAAATTTTGAGTGTCCCCAAAAAATGAGGGATTTTGGGGACAACTCAAAATGTTTAAATGGGAAGTATGGTCATGTGATACCTTATTTTAAAGGTGTATTTAAGACTAGGAAAATTTCATAAAGAAAATGAAAATCGGACCACCCAAAACAAAATGGCGGCACTAAACGTGTTGAAATAAATCGACATAGAGTTGCTAATATCTCGAAAAAGAAGAGTTTTTAGAAAAAATTTCAAGAGACAAAAATTTTTATTTCAATGTGTTTGACCTAAAATATTGCTTCCAAATCGATTTCGTAAATTGTTTTTTTTTATTTTCTAAGATGGAGTAAAAATAAAATTTACGAAATCGATTTGGAAGCAATTTTTTAGGTCAAGCACTATGAAATCAAAATGTTTTGTCTCTTGAAATATTTTCTAAAAACTCTTCCTTTTCGAGATATTATCAACTTTATGCCGATTTATTTCAACACGTTTAGGGTCGCCATTTTGTTTTGGATTGTCCGATTTGTATTTTTTTATGTCATTTTCCTAGTTTTAAATAGACCTTTAAAATTAGGTATCACATGACCATACTTCCCATTTAAAAATTTTGAGTTGCCCCAAAATCCCCCATTTTTAGGGGACACTGAAAATTTCTGATTGCTTCAAAAGATACTTTGGGTTAAGTTAGTATCGTTCCCCAAAGGATATTTGTTTGTTTTAACAAAAAAAAAAAGTTAAAGGGGAGGAAGTGACTTTATAACCACCCTCTGTAAATATATTATCACGTGTTTACATATTTAATGTGTTAAGGCGACAAAACTAACAGTACAATTAATTTAAACGCGTATAAAGATTGTTTTTGCCTGACTTGTATTTGTTGTTCTAAATGTTATTAAATCTTTTTTTATGAAACCGCCATTTCATTTTACTGGCATGATATGAAATGTATCAATCTCGCTCTACACAGTTTAATTCTAACAAAATGAAAGTGGTGAATATGCACCAAGAAATTATAAAACTAAGAGGCTCTTCAAAAATGAAAATGATATTTTTAAGTATCGACTGCCTCAAAGAAATCTAATTAGCTCTGTACATTAAAGACTCAAAAGAAGAAAAAAAAACATTAAAGGGGTTGAAGTAATAAAGAACCTTTGAAATGGAGGGTAAAGGCCGAGTAATTATGTGTAGGAAATCAGAAAATGTAAAGTGTAATTTAGAGAGCAATGAGCAGCTTTTACGAGTAGTTTATTGGCTTAGACATTTTGATGTGACAATGGCGTTTATTGTTCAAAGGTTCAGAGTGTTTTGGGTGAAAATTACAAAAAGAATAAAAGTTTTAAGAACAGTTTTTTTCTAAACGCTGTAAGTAATAACTTTCTGATGTGAAAAAATTAAGACTTAATTAAGTGTTTAAATTTGGTAGGCCTACCACACTAAGATCGACTTCCAATATTTTCCCCACATCAGAAATTTTATAATAACATAGTTAGGACTGTTTTTAAATTAATAAATAACTTAAAACAGTAAGAACATATTTTTCTTGGTCACAATTAAATAACTATAGCTAATATAAACTAGAGAGTTTTTATATAATTAATTTATGACATTATGTGAGATAACTTTGTGTAAACACACACAATTACATAAATTATACTATATATACAAAAATCGGTCAACCGATTTCCATTTTCCAATTTTCTATATTGGGTTATACCCTTTCCACGCTTCGCTCATAAAACTCCGCACTGACTCGTGGCGAAGCAAATATGCTGATTTTTTCTCTGAAGTAACAATTGATTAGTACAGAGGCACTTGGATCGGGACATACACAGTGGGGCTAGGTTTTATTGCGTGAATGATAGGATTTTTGAATAAATTCTTTCAAGAAATGTGTGTTGGTTCGGTATAGGCCTAGCCTAAAATTCTGTTAAGTTTTTTTATGCAAAAGCTGTTTTATTTATAACTAGGAAAGACCCCTGCGTGCTCCGCACGCCAACCCCGTTGGAACCTTCTGTACACATAATTACGTTATGTTTTCTTTGTAATGAAAACGTAGGATAAATAATAACCTCAACACTAAGATTGTAAATAACGTTAAATGTACAAATCAAATTATTTCGTATATTTTACTAGCTGGCCCGAACCGGCTTTGCACGGATAGACAAAAAAGTTAAATTTATTCAACAAAAAAAATGTATCAATAAATATATTATACTATGTATTTCTTATTGGGATTTTTAGTAACTTCGAACCCCCAAAACCCCTACAATTTCGATATTTTTAAAAACAATTCTTAGGGAGCACCTAGGGCCCTAAAAGGAGCTACATTCCAAATTTCATTCCAATCCGTTAGTGGTTTTTGAGATTTCGTGATAAGCGAGTCAGTGAGTGGTATTTGGATTTTATATATATACAGTCGTGGCCATAGAAATTGCATCACCTATTATTGTTATCTTCTTGATCCTAAATGTCTAAATAAATCCTACATAAATGTATTGCAAAGCCTAACAATAAATATGAGCTGAAACAGGCAATCCAAAAAGTGTGGAATGAGGAGATTAGTGACGAAATCATAAAAAATTTGATCGACTCAATGTCAAACAGGATCGCCTCAGTTATCACGGCTAATGGCGGTTCGACAAAATACTAGTTTATATTAATATTTCAATAAATATATTTTTAATGTTTTTATACAATTTTTCCAAATAAATTCATAGGAATATGTAAAAAAAAATATTTTTTCTTAAATTCCTCGTTAACACTAAAAATTGTATTTATTATTTTATGAATGTTATTTTGTTTTTTTATTTCGGTTTTAATCATTTTTCACGGCTCCTAACAGACTCTTTTCCTTTGCAAAACATTTTAAAATTATCAAAAGTTAAGAACAACATTGGTTTAAGGGGATCCTTCATTATTTTTAAATGATGCAATTTCTATGACCACGACTGTACATAACAGCAGTAATAATGAGGTTTAAAAGATCCAGCAAAAACCTAACATAGGCTAAATGTTAGAAACACAAATAACTGTTTCAAATTTTTAAATCAGCTGTTGATGGAAATATTGAGCAAATAGCTGAATACTTTATTTATTATTTAGTATGGCGGTCCCATTGACGTAAAATATTTAGTTTAGATTGTGTTGTTTTTACGTCTAACAATGACGTTTTTTTCAAAAAATATATAAAAACATGCTTGTACTTATATATATGTATAGCTACCTATCCCAAGGATAGTTTTAAGCATATCCTGGATCACATAAAATTAATTTCCTATGATTAAGAAAAGTTTGTGTCACTCTGAAACATCTACTCCGAATTACTAGCAAACATATTTATTTTCCCCGAAATAAATTATAAAACATATTTATTTGTATATGACAAAGCAATGATTCTGGTTCTCACAATACAATCACATTTATATTTTTTCAATTATTGATATAACTAAAATTAATTGTAAATTAAAACCTGGCCTAATAATTTACTCACAATAAAGAACAATTCATGTAAATGGTTTCATTGTTTCTGAAATTTAAAGTTAACAAATCGATGGACATAATACTGTATAAGGATTTACGTTTTGCATACGCTGATGTACATGTATGGCGCAAGAAAACAAGCCTACAGGTAATCCGATTGCAACAAAAGTGCATTATGGAAGGGAAGGAAGTACTGTGACATTACCTTTTATTCTGAAACAAATATTATTCGCTTTTCACCGTAATAATGGTTACAAAATGGCGAGGAAAAATTTAATGAATTACAAAAATGCATGAACAAATATTCCGTGCATTTTAAAATATACGAACTATTACAAATCAATTAAAAAGAAGTGCAAGTTAGAAGAAATTAATAACATTTCGATTGACTGAAAAACAATATTTTTTAATTACTCAACTAAAACTATTTTGACGCAAACACATTTTAAATGTCGCGTAATTACAGTCGTTCAAAAGCAATAAAAGCGAACTAAATGGAACTTTCATCAATAAAACACGATGCGCATGCGTACACGAATGACGTTATGTTTATGTTGATCCCAGGTAACAGAGATTAAAAAATGCGCATGGGTATATGTATATGGGTAGGTAAAATTGGAATAAGAGCAATGTGAAGCGAGACATTCAAAGGGCTTAATTTATATTGCTTAAAACAATTGAATTGAATTTATATTGTATAAGGGACTTCTTTCACTAAAACATTATTAAACATTTATAAATATTATATTTTAAGGGTATGATTTTTGGGACCAATAATGTTTAAAAATAATTTATACTTCATTTTTGTGTAACACAGTAAACTTATCATACTCATTCGAATTATACTTCTCAATCAAAATCACTACGAACGATTACAATCTAGACAATTTTCGGAAACAGGCAAAATAACGGAGCCAAAAAATATAAAAGTTGTACCGCTTTTAAAACACAAAACACCGCTTAGGCAATATCTCGTCTAAGCTAAACCTAAAAATGACCTCAGGATAGAAAAAACTGTATTAAAGTTGAGTGTGATAGGCAATATATTGGCGAGACAAAAATATATTTAATCATTAGAATAAAAGAACATAAAAGTAACGTGCGGTCGGCCTTGTCCACAAATCGAAAATTGCACAACATATTGGTCAGAAAATTGCAAATTCAATTGGGAAGAGGCAACAATCACACACCGTGAAAGTAACTAATACAAAACGTAAAATAATTAATCTTATTTCCGTCACGTGACTTTCTTCGCTCTTTTATGACGCGTTTCGGAGATTTACTCCATCATCAGACACTTATCTCCCTTGCGAGGTCGTCAAACATTACACAAAAAACACACAAACACAAACATTGAGTATATATTAAAAACTTTCTACGCGTGGGATGCATCCCGTATGGTGGTCCAAGGACTACTGTCGTTACAAGGTTAAGTAACCATGCAGTGATGTTTGTTAGTAAGCCCGTTAACTTGTATGCTGACAGCCGTGTCGTACAAAGTGTTCGAGGAGAATTGCAGATGGTCGTTCATGACTTGGTTTTAATTGTTTTTAAAAGCTTTGTATATTTCATACTTCTCGGTAGCATCCATAATTTTGCCTTTTTTGCATGCATTCAATGGTATCAAATTGGTTTAAAAATCAGTATAGCCATGTTTTTTGTCTATCAGGTGGCGTGCATAGACCGTTGGCCGTGGCAATATATTTGATAGTATTCAGCACCTCCTCGTAAAATAATTGAAGCCTCGTACATAAAACATAAAACTAGCGGACAAACCTATCAGCGGACAAGCATAGAAGAAAGGAAATTTTGACTTCCATTATATAGGCTAAAAACTAAAACTATATTACAATATCCCTAGAACTAATGAAAACAAGATGAACTTATACTGTTAGAGCTACACGTGCTGTTTTAACTCGGTCGTGGGCCAGAAAACTAAACTTAATTAACAATAGGCACCCTTGGCATCCGGCCAATTGTTGCTCTGATCACGGTCTGACAACACGTGTTTGTTTGTCGTCAGGTGTGTGTTTGTCGTATTGTGTTTTTTGCCTTCTCAGTTTCAGCTCTGGGGCGTCAACTATTGTAGAGTCAGAAATATAATAAGTGACCCTAAGCATAACGTTGTTTCCTTTGAAAATACACAACCCTCATAATGAAATTTACAAAGAATGTTCAGAATTGTAAGACAATTCATGTATACTATAAGTCAATGTTTTACTTCGTATTATATGTGCGTTATATAATCTTATATTTAAACATTTGTTTCTTGTTTGTAGCATTTTAATACTAAAAATTGCGTTATAATATGATACGATTAAATAAAAGTGAAACTGTGGAGTTAGCTGCGTGTTTCGGGCTATGAAGCGGTGAGAGATGTGACCACATCCTACAAATTAACAATATTAAAAGCTATTTTGCCTGACCTTTCTTCTTTTTTACATGACGCGTTTTAACATTTTCTCAATCATTATCAAATTTACATATGCAAAACACTACATAAGCACTAAAACATAACATCAATTCGGACACATTAAAAATGAAAAAGAAATACACCGGCGACACTCATGGTCAGTGACCGTTGGGGCTCGATCGTCAACTGATCAATTTATCTGGCCACCAGATAAGGTTCTCCAGTATGGGGGAAGGGTTTTTTTTTGGTTCTTATTCTGTACGATTTAATGTGCTGGATTGTTTTGCATTGATTAATTCAATCAATGATTTTGTGTAAGTGAAATTGCAATTCATTTCAATTTCATGGCGATTTTCGTGAATTTTTTTCTCTGAAACTACTCGACCGATTTTGATAAAATTTAACAGCCACAATCTTCATAATTCAAATGGTGTACCACTTCAATTAAACTTGATATCTCTTTTTCTACAAACGTTATTTTAAGATTTTCAAAAATGTCAGCTTGTGCCATGTCCTGTATGCGATGTAGCTCTTTAGCTCTTCACCCAGCTCGCATTTCGTATTTCCCCCAATGTCAGTACACTATTTGGCCAACCATAATAATCCACGTCTTAAAAATCGCAAAAAAACCAGTTAAGTCTACACAAAAACTGTTAGTTGTTGTGCTATCGACCGCTAGGTGGCTGACCGTTGACGTTTTATGCGAGTAAGAATTAGAAAAAAAAATTGAAAAAAATAAATGTTGAAAAAATTTCAAAGAAAAAAAGGGGCTAAATATTATCTAGGTCCACGTCGGCGTCGTTAGCTCTGGGCAATCCTAAAAGTTAATTCTATCATTATTTAATAAAAGAAAAAAACTAAAAGTTATATTTAAAAATGTTAAATTTATATTAATAAATAATTCTATTGAAACATTGTGGCTTCATCTTTTTATGTTACGGGCATCCCTAGTTAAGTAAATGGCCAGGATTACATTTTTGTAAATTGTATGAATGTAACTCTTCTATTTGTGATTCGTATCAATTAAGAGTCCTGGGAATGTTGAAAAAATTTCTTGGTGGCGGTTAGTTTAGAAGAGGGAATGTGTTCCTTGAAACGGATTTTGAATGCGTGTGCGGTTTGTCCTATGTATAATTTTGGATAATCATCGCATGATATTCGATAGCACAGCTGTTAAATTGACCATGGCTCGTGTGTTAAATGTTAAAAGCATATTTCCTGAAAATATGTTCTTCTTAGAATATTATTAAATACAAAATTTGTTTTAGCAAACTTAAATTTAATATATTTGACTTTTCTTTTAACTAGATTTCCTCCGATTGCTTTAAAAATATATAAAATAATCCAGTCAAGTTATTTCATTCGACGCCCGCGATATTAAGAAAGATTTCCCTTTATTTTCCGAGATTCTCAGCGAAACCATAGAAGTTATAACCTGCTCTCGACAGTGTCTACACATAAACATCGTGGTAAATGGGCGAACCTACTCCCAACGTAATGCGGGAAGCCTAACTAACCCCTGTATATCAGCAACAGTATAACCGAAGCGCACTCCGTATATAAGTTCTTGTTGTCTATGACATTTACAGACAGTATTTGGTTATTTAGTGCATTTAAAACCAGCTGGAAGTTGCATAAACTTTGATTCCGCAGGGCAGATCGCGTTTTCTTGGCAGCGCTAAATGCAAACTGTATCGCTCGAATTGTTCTAGTATTTTATGTTTTATTGGATTAAATATACGGATATAAGACGCGCTTTTAAAACTGTAGTAAATGTATTATTTCGACTGTCGTATTTATAGCGGGGATCGTTTTAAAGGAACATAAATACAATTACTACTAACATTTGTGTTCTGACTGTTCTAGAATAAAATATGGAGTTACTCCCATGCCTCTTCTGCATATACAATATTACTAGTACGACGATATCTCCTACAAAAAAGAAGAAAACTTGCTTTTTATTATACCATATGATTAATACAATGACTAACTTTTGTATACTGACTTTCCTAGAATAAAATGTGGAACTACTTCCAAACCTCTTATGTTATACAATATTATTAATACGACGATATCTCTTACAAAACAGGCTATGATAAACACTCAGGTTTTTTTGTCTTAAAAAAATTTCCTACAAAAAGAAGAAAACTTCCTAGTTATTACGCCTTGTAGATTAAAACAATTATTATTAACTTCTGTATCTTGACTTTTTCTAGAATAAAATATGGAGCTACTTGTATGCTTCTTCGTATATATACAATATTACTAATACGACGATATCTCCTACAAAAAGAAGATACAAATTTGCTCTTTAATATGCCTTATAGATGAACACAATTACATTTATACAAGCACAATACAGCGATATATGTGTAATAACCCTTCGTTTTGGTTTGCCCTATACTTGTATTAAAAATCCCTTTGAACCGGTTTGAAAAATAATAATAAAAATAATAAAGACTGATTGTTATTAAAATTTATATTTCACTACCTAGCCTACTGAATACAAACGTCTCTTTAAACCTACCGGATTTCTTGATATTACAATGATATAAAATGCTTGGTTCTTTACGAAACATTATGATTTTAAATACGGATAAAAGTTGTTATATAAATTTTAATCTGATTAGATAATTTAAATTTAAAGCCCCTAAGTTCCGGAATGTAGCCTATAGTCAGAGACAGAAATGCACCGTGCTGTTCATGCATTGAAATAAAACAAAAGTCTTCATGTAAGTATTTTGAAGAGGTTTTGGATAACCGTATGACGTGGAAAATGCATTTTGCTAATTTAAATTCTAAATGAAACAATATTTTACTCAAAAACTTTCGTCCCAGGAAGCATTTTACGGAAAGTGTATTTTTCCATGGTCAATAGTAGGATGGAGTGCGGGATCTGTTGATGGGGAGGGACGTATATTACCAACCTTAGGGCTTTGATGGTAATACAGAAGAGGTTCGAACGACTCACAGTAAATAAAACAAGACTGACCATTGTCTCTTATTTTAAATTACGAGTCAATGTTCTTCATTGTTTAGAACCAAATTTACTATTTTTTAAGATACGAAAGCAAAGCAAAGGCACCCAAAGTAAGATTAACAATTTATTTTAATTTCTTCTCTATAATTGCACCTAGACTCCATAATAAAATGGTTTTAAGCGTAACAAAACATGCTTGCATGTTCGATAAATTTCAGTTTTACTTGCACAAGTACCGATTTTTTAACAAATCTGAAAATATTTATTAATCCAAGAACATGGTAAGAAAAATAAATATGCACCAAGTAGTATATCACTTAAAGGTTTTAGCACTTTCCACCAGCTACCCTTTAGACCTACAGGCATGCACACTTTTATCATAGTTATGTTTAAATTTATAAATGTAATAGACAACGCAACAGACAACACATCCTTTCCAAAATTTAGACTCTAAACACTTTAAGTATGGGGCACACAGCAAGGAAATGTTGGATGTCTTCCTCTTCGCTGACATTGCACAAGAAGCACAGTTTGGGTGTAACAGAATTATAAGAACATTTATTCAAATTTAATAATTCCGCATTGTCTTTTGAAAAACATAATTGAATCAAATTTCTATTCACTAAAAATAATGTGATTAAAGTTCAACTGATTAAACTGGATATCAATGAACGACCACTGTTTAACAATAACTAGTAATTTGATGTAATTTTTGTTTTAATTTTGCCCATAGTTTCCTCAATCATCGTAATTTGATGTAATTTTGTGCATAGCTTCCTCAATCAAAAAAACTCGGTAACATGTAGCCTAGGCCTGATTATTACGAATGTCACACAACTCACATAAAACTCGTCACTATTTATAGACCTACAAGTACACCTTTGTTGCTAGTACCTGCCTTAGAAGGAGATTTAGGTAGCCTATCGAGTTTAAGGTAGCTTCAAACATATCTTTTTATACAGCAAATGCAATTTAATTGTGTACGGTACACAAAAATTTGGTATATTTCAGTTTACAGCTAATCAAAGTGTAGTTAGGAGCATTCGCTAGCAATTTAAGGATCTTCTTTACCTTGAAGAAAACTCCCGAGTGTGCCGTATGATTTCAATACGAAAGGTCTGACTAAAGCCGCAAAATCGTTGAAACATGCATTCGTAATAACGTGTTTCGGATTCTATTTATAAATCAATAATCTGGTAAACTACTCTAAGTTATAAAGAAGGCTTTATATATTTTACGTGTTAGCTTAAAATATGGAAATTATTGCTTAAAACTCCCAAAAAATGCGTTAAAAGTAATCGATTTTTACTCAGTTAAACTGTTGATTAAAATGAGTTGCGGACGATTTCTTTCAATTATGAGATATAAGACAAAAGCACAAGGCCTTTAAGAACAATTTAAGATGTTTCACAACTTTTTAGGTTGAAAAACGGCGTCCGAAACACGATAGCACGAAATGCATATTTTTGCTGTTTTACGCAAGGTATAGAAGACCCTTAAAGATTTCCTTTTAAAAAAGCGCTAGTATTACTTCCACTAAATAATGTTACATGCCAGCAAATGCTAATATGTACACACAAATGACGAAATGACAACTAGAGAATTTGTTGTTGAATTATAACAAAACAAAATAAAGAAAACAGCCGAGGGACTGCCAACAGAAGTTAAAACTGTCAAGAATGTAAATCGTTGGTTAAATCCGAAATTTTATCATTATTTTGATCTTGTTCCATTTAAAATTGAGATCTAAAAACATAAACATGACTGTCAATAGTCAAAAAAATAATTTAAAAAACATCAAAATTAGGTTCGATCTATAATGAACCAACACAAGTTTCTTAAAAATCTTCGAGAAAGGGTTACTTTATTATAATTTTAATATTTGTTGTTAAATATTTAAGTAACACAGCTAATTTGTATTTAAATTTTAACAACATAACTTTAGGTTAGGCCTATACTTAACCAACACATGCGTTTAATGCATTTACATTCATTACCATAGCAACCAAGTTAGGAAATTCGGAGATAAAAAAAATATTTAAATAATTTTA